>CAWUFW010023203.1:0-79924 GCA_963921515.1 Calotriton arnoldi | reverse complement strand
GGTCAGGGTCATTGTCACCCTCCCTGGCCAGTTTCAGAGGGGGGGCTGGGGTATTGGTACCCCTGGCCTCCGTCCTCTTCTTCTGCCCCACCCTCAGCTCCTACCCCTTCAGTCCCCAAGGGCTTACTAAGGTCATAAGCCACCAACAACTCCTTGAGGTGTTGGGTGGTGGGGCTTTGGCCTGTCCTTATTTTTCTCAAGTTGCATAAAGCTCTCAATTCCAAGAATAGGAGTGTATCATACTTGGAGGGTGGAAGCTCAATGGCTTCCTGCAAGGATTCTTTAGATCCTGCCCTTAAAGACATTACTAGTGTGGTGTGGTGTATGCACTACCTACTCTAGTGTGGCCTACTAAACTCTCTTGAGTTGTAGAAAGGGTTGTGCTATACACACAACTCTAAGTTCAGTAGAACTTACTGTATTCTAAGCTTAAATTATATGTACCTTAGGTACCTTTAGTGGTTTTCAGTTGTTCAATTCAATTGAGATTATCTGGTAAAACAATAGCAAGCTGGAATCGCACACGCTGCACACCAATGTGAGAAGTTGGCCTGGCATATGCTGTCCACTAATTATAGTGGGCACCTTGCACCAGTCCAAACAACCCCTTATTGGAGATAGGTTAAAGACAACCTTATTGAAAGCTATCCTAGTGGTAGCTATGGAGAGCAGCCTTCAGGCTAAGTCTTGAAGGAATGTAAAGCAGCTTGTTTTACCAGTCTATAATCTCTTGAGTGACCAAATGAAAGAGCACCACACCAGGTATATATTCAAAATATATGTATTTATTGCTAAACACACCCCTCTAGTCTCTTTATGAGGCTAGAGTTCGAAGTACATAAGTTAGAAGTTATTAAATCACAGTAATAGCACAAATACACGTTTGGGCCCTAGGGGCGTACCAAACCATATACCAATAAAGTGGTATGCGAACCACGACTGAACTAGACACTAGGCCTAGAGCCTCTAGAAGTGCTTGGACCACAAGGAACCACCCAAGGTAGTGACACAGGGGACCCACGGGAGACGCGTGCAGTGTAAATACACAACCGCGATACGCCGTTGACTTCTATGGAGAAAGTCGGGATCGGGAAATTAGAGAAAAGGGACACTTAAAAGAGGACTAGGACAAAACCCTTTGAGATCTAGGACTTTGAAGAGTCTCTACCCACGGGAGCACCGGAGTACTCGTGTTACCTCACCCAGGGAAGCCGGGTGCATAGGTGCCTTTCGGGGTCGGGTTTCGTCGTCGATTCGAATGGCGATCTGCTGCAAAGTGCTGCTGGCGGCCAAGAGAAAAGTGTCCGGGTGGATCCAAGAGTGGATCGGAGTTCTGAAGAACCTGAAAGCAGAGGGGACAGAGTCTGGGTCACTAGCCAGTGACCAGGAAGGCGATGGACAGATGCCCACCGATGTCGAGTGCTTCAGGTGCGTTGACGGTTGTCTTGACTCTTCAGCCACGAGGTCCAGGAGGCGTTGTCGGCAACCAGGAGCAGGATTCGGGCTGATACACGATGTCTGTCGAGTGCTGAGGTGTCGGCGACCGGATTGGACCCAACAAGCCTTGGCAACGGCAAGTCTCGGTGAAGATGTAGATCGTCGATGGTGCAGACCAGCAAGGTCTGTGGAACTCACCCAGCGAGGGTAAGTGAGGGCAGGCCTGGAGCAACCAGGATGCCAAGTAAGAAAAGGATTGGCCTTCGTTCATGGGCTACTAGCCAACGGGCTAGCGACCGCGAAGGAGCCTCGTGACGCCGCACGTGGATCTGGCTTACAGGACACTCGTGGAGTGGGGGCCAGTGATATTCGGTGCAGGTGATGCTGGAGGCTAGGGCTACTCGGAGCCCAAAGCACGACTTCTTGGGAGACCCAGAAGAGGATGCACTTGCAAATGTGCTCGGTGTCCAGGGGTCACGGTCTCAAGTCACCCACGATAGCCACGGGCCTCAGCTTTGCTGGGGACTCAGGGTAGCCTCGGGGAAGTCTGAGAATCCACCTCTGGTGATGCGATGACTTCGGCGTCCGACGGCAGCTTCAGAAATGCGAACCGGACAGATGCTTCTTTGGTGCCTGCCAAGCAGGGGAGTCACTCCTTGACCCCAAGGGAGATTCTTCTGTCCTCTAATCGTGAGTAGAGCGTCGAAGGTCCAGGATTCAGTTTCAGAGTTTCGTCCAGGTATAATCTAAAGTCCTAAGGACTGGGTTCCTACCTTTATACTAAAGATAGGGGTTGGACTACTCTGTGGCCCCACCTATGGGTGGGTCAGGGCAGAGGGGTGGCTACACCCCTTTCCCTTTGTCCAGTTCGCACCAAAGCAGGGGCTGCAAGCCCCTGATCCGGTTTGAACTGGGGTATGCACAGGGACACCAAATGTGCCCCCAGTGCAGGACTTCAAAGCACCCGAAAGTGCTCCCGCCCAGCCCCAATACACATTATCCTGTCTGGGGAGGTGGTCACACCTCCCTGGGACAGGAAACCTATTGTCCAGGCCTCCCCTGCCGGAGTTTCGTCCAGCAGCAGGAGGCCAGACTCGTGTCTGTGGCAGCAGCATCCATTTTGTGATGCCAGGGCTCTGGAAAGAAGTTACCGGACTAGTCAGAGTTAACATGTCTTTCCCTCTAGAAGGGTGGAATGCTACCCCCGCCGCCAGGATTGGCGGGGGGTAGTATTCCAAGATGTTTGACACCAAACACGACATGTTTAGGTGCAGCCATTCCAAAGTTAGCATTTTACCGCGAGGATATAATGCGCTTAAGAGTATATGGTCAGGCTGCACTACAAACAGCATCAGAGATGGTCTCCGAACGCTGCAGAGGGGCCCTGCTCATGCAGGGGCACCCTCTCACATAGGAACCATGCACTCTGCCTTTAGGATTGATAAGGCCTGCCTTAGGAGTGACTTATAGGTTTATATGTGTGTATGTATTTAGTGATATAGGTAACCTATATCACAGTAAGGGGTGCATGCACCACCTTACCCAGGCTGCAGTAGCAGACCTGTGGTGTCAGTTTGGATGGCCTTCCAGGGGTGGCATAATACATGCTGCAGCCCCTGGCAGGCCTCTGAGGTACCTATGCCCTTGGTACATAGTATACCATATACTAGGGACTTATAAGGGCACTCCAGATCCCAATCAGTGATGTGCCTAAGGCACATGGAAACCATTTTAGAGAGGAAGCAGCTAGGCTGGGGTTCTGATTAGCAGGGCCCCAGCCAGACTAATGTCGAAAAACAGTGAAGCATCAGCAAAAAGTGGGGGTACCCATGTGAAGCAGATCCTACTCTCCTACACAACCCCCCAAACGTAGGGACATTAAACTAACCTTGCCCAGTTAAGTCTTCATGTTCTAAGTGGAAATACCTAGAGAGTCCATCTGCATTCGCATGGTTACTCCCAGGCCTATGTTCCACTGTAAAGTCCATCCCCTGTAGGGAAATGGACCACCTAAGCAGTTTGGGGTTTTCACCCTTCATTTGTTTTAGCCATAAGAGGGGCTTATGGTCTGTCTGAACCAGGAAGTGTGTACCAAACAAGTATGGCCTCAACTTCTTCAGAGCCCAGACCACAGCAAAGGCCTCCCTCTCTATGGCTGACCAACGTTTCTCTCTAGGGGTCAGCCTTCTGCTAATGAAAGCTACTGGCTGATCCTGACCTTCTTCATTCAATTGTGACAGTACAGCCCCTACCCCCAATTCAGATGCATCAGTTTGAACAATGAACTTCTTGGAGTAATCAGGACTCTGCAGAATTGGAGCAGTGCACATGGCCTGCTTGAGGTCATCAAATGCCTTTTGACAGCTAACTGTCCACTGAACCTTTTTGGGCATTTTCTTAGAAGTTAAGTCATTCAGGGGTGTCACTATTGATCCATACCCCTTGACAAATCTCCTATAGTACCCAGTCAGGCCTAAGAAGGCTCTCACCTGAGTCTGGGTAGTGGGAGCAGTCCAGTCCATGATGGTCTGGATCTTGCTCTGCAAAGGTTGAACCTGGCCTCCACCCACAAGGTGGCCCAGGTACACAACCTGACTCTGCCCTATCTGGCACTTAGTGGCCTTGATAGTCAGGCCTGCCTTTTGCAGGGCCTGTAAAACATTCCTGAGGTGGACCAGGTGATCCTCCCAGGTGGAGCTAAAGACAGCAATATCATCTAGATATGCTGCACTATAGGCTTCCAGTCCTGTGAGAACTGTATTCACCAACCTCTGGAAAGTGGCAGGTGCATTCTTCAGACCAAAGGGCATTACCACAAATTGATAATGCCCACTAGGGGTTGAGAATGCTGTCTTGGGCTTTGCAGTATCAGCTAGTCTGATCTGCCAGTAGCCAGCTGTTAGGTCAAATGTGCTGAGATATTTGGCAGAGGCCAAAGTATCTATGAGCTCATCTGCCCTGGGTATTGGATGGGCATCAGTCCTAGTGACTGCATTGAGACCCCTGTAGTCCACACAAAACCTCATCTCTCTTTTTCCACCACTGGTGTGAGGTTTCGGTACAAGGACCACTGGACTAGCCCAAGGGCTATCTGAGGGTTCAATAACTCCCAATTCCAACATTTTCTGGACTTCAGTCCTGATACAGTCCCTGACATGGTCAGGTTGCCTATAAATCTTGTTTTTAATAGGCAGACTGTCCCCAGTGTCCACTTCATGAGTGCACCAGGTGGTCTGACTGGGTGTCAGTGAAAACATATGTCTAAACTGATTGAGGACTTGCCTGCAATCAGTTTGTTGCTGGGTAGTGAGGCTGCCTGCCAAGGCTACACCATCAACTGACCCATCGTCAGGGTTCTGTGAGAGCAGGTCAGGGAGTGGGTCACTCTCTTCCTCCTGCCCTTCATCAGTAGCCATGAGCAAGCCCATGTCTGCCCTGTCCACATATGGTTTTAACCTGTTGACATGGAGAACCCTGTGGGGACTCCTGGGTGTTCCTAGGTCTACTAAATAAGTGACCTCACCCTTCTGCTCAACAATAGTGTGGGGTCCACTCCATTTATCTTGGAGAGCTGCTGGGGCCACTGGCTCCAACACCCACACCTTCTGTCCTGGCTGGTAAACAGTCAGAACAGCCTTTTGGTCATGCCAGGCCTTTTGAAGTTCCTGGCTAGCCTCAAGGTTTTTGGTTGCCTTTTCATGTACTCAGCCATCCTGGAGCGGAGACCAAGTACATAGTCCACTATATCTTGCTTTGGGGGCTTGAGAGGTAACTCCCATCCTTCCTTCACCAAGCACAGTGGACCCCTCACAGGGTGGCCAAACAGAAGTTCAAAAGGGCTGTAACCAACCCCTTCTGAGGCACCTCCCTATATGCGAATAAAAGGCAGGGCAAGAGTATGTCCCATCTACGCCTAAGCTTTTCTGGGAGCCCTTTAATCATGCCCTTCAAGGTTTTGTTGAATCTCTCAACTAAACCATTGCATTGTGGGTGATAGGGTGTGGTGAACTTATAAGTCACTCCACACTCCTTCCACATTGCTTTTAAGTACCCAGACATGAAGTTAGCATCCCTGTCTGATACTACCTCCTTAGGAAAGCCCACTCTTGAGAAAATTCCCAGGAGGGCCCTTGCCACCACAGGTGCTGTAGTGGTCCTGAGGGGAATAGCTTCTGGGTACCTGGTGGCATGATCCACTACCACCAGGATAAACCTGTGCCCAGAGGCTGTTTGGGGATCCATGGGACCAACAATGTCAATCCCTACCCTTTCAAAGGGCACCCCCACCACAGGTAGTGGTATCAGGGGGCCTTTGTAGTGCCACCTGCTTTGCCACTGGCTTGGCAGGTTACACAGGAGCGACAAAACTCCTTACTGTCTTCAGACATGTGGGGCCAGTGAAAGTGAGGGACAATTCTGTCCCAAGTCTTGTTCTGGCCCAGGTGACCTGCTAAGGGAATATCATGGGCTAGGGTCAATAGGAAGCCCCTGAACTTCAGAGGTATTACCAACCTCCTGGTAGCACCAGGCTTGGGGTCTCTACTCTCTGAGTACAGGAGTCCATCATCCCAATACACTGTATGGGGACCACTAGCTTTCCCAGCAGCCTCAGCAGCAGCTTGCTGTCTGAGGGGTTCAAGGGAGGGGCAGCTCTGCTGCTCCTGGCTCAGATCTGCCCTAGAAGGTCCCCCTGTCCCCAAGAACTCAACCTGGTCAGGTTCAAGTTCCTCTGGGACAGTTCCTTCTTCAGGGCTGAGATCATCCCCCTCAAGGGACTGATCTTCCTCCTGAGCCAAGGGGGAAGGCACTGCCTTAACCCTACTACTCCTCCTCTTGGAAGGCACTTGGTCCATTCTTCCAGAATCCAAGGCCTGTTCAGTGCTAGACATTTTGGCTTGTGACCTGGTCACAGCAAACACATCTGCAGGGATCCCCAGCATTTCTGCATGGGTCCTGAGCTCCACTTCTGCCCAAGCAGAAGTCTCTAAGTCATTGCCAAGCAAGCATTCGACTGGTAGGTTTGCACTTACCACAACCTTCTTAAGGCCAGTTACCCCTCCCCAGGAGAAGTTAACAACTGCCAGAGTATGGTCTGTTCTGACATTGCTAGCATTGGTCACTTGGTACATCTCACCAAGCATAACTTGCCCAGGCAGCACAAGGTCTTGTGTCACCATTGTGACACTTGCCCCTGTGTCCCTAAATGCCAAAGCCTCACGTCCATTGATTAAAGGCTGTTGTCTGTACTTGCCCAGATTACTGGGACTCACAGTGGAGGTCACATCCATGCCTCCATCACAGACTAACACAGCCTGAGTCAGTTCTCTGACTAGGTCAGAGCCCAACTCAGTTCCCAGGGTGAACCCTACTAAACCCTTGGCTGGAGCACTCCCACCAACTGTACTAGGGGGAACAGGTGCCTTAGGGGCATTGGTGGGTGCTGGACTGGAGTCTTTGGACTTGGTGCAATCACTGGTCCAGTGGGTCTTTTGCTTACAGACCTTGCACCATGGTTTTCTTTGGCCTTTCCCTTTGGTAGACTGTGAATCCCCACCAGAAGAAGATTTTTGGGGGCCTGATGAAGACTTTTGATCTTTACCCTTCTCCCCACCCTTGTCAGAGTTCTTAGCATCTTGCTTCTTGGTTTCCCCACCTTGGTTCTGTACCTTCTGCTTCACCCTGGTTCTGACCCATTTGTCTGCCTTCTTTCCCAATTCTTGGGGAGAGGTCAGATCAGAGTCTACCAGGTATTGATGCAACAGCTGATTTTGACAGTTATTAAGAATCTGCTCCCTCATTATCAGATTGTACAATCCTGAGAAGTCACACACCTTACTGCCCATCAACCAGCCTTCCAGAGCCTTGGCAGAACAATCCACATAGTCTACCCAGTCTTGAGTCTGTGCTTTTTGGGTGTCTCTGAACTTCAACCTGTACTGTTCAGTGGTTAGGCCAAACCCATCAATAAGAGCACTCTTCAAGACCTTGTAATTATCAGCATCCTCCTCTCTAACAGTGAGGAGCTTATCTCTACCTTTGTCAGCAAAGGAGAGCCACAAGATTGCTGCCCACTGCTCCTGAGGGACCTTCTGTACCTTACAGGCCCTCTCTAATGCAGTTATCCATTTGTGGATATCATCCCCACTCTGGTAGGGAGGGACAATCTTGCTCAGGTTCCTATGGTCATAGGACCTTTCCCTGTCTCTAGGGACATGGCTGCCACCATGGGACTCTAGTCCCAACTTTCTTCTCTCTCTAAGGAGATCTAGGGATTCCCTATCTAAAGCCAATTGCTTTTTTCTGATTTCCAGCTGAGTTTCCTCATACTGGACCAGTCTGTCTCTTCTCTCATGAGAGGATTCCCTCCTGTGAGAGGAGATAGAGCTCCCTATGGAGGTGCCAGAGTGGTTAGACTCCTGAGAAGGAGATCTAGACTTCCTGGGCACACTCTTAATCCTTCCTGGGGGACAAAGAGGGCATCATTCTGATCATCCTCATCATCTTCCACAGGAGGGATTGGGTTATCCAGGTCAGGGTCATTGTCACCCTCCTGGCCAGTTTCAGAGGGGGCTGGGGGTATTGGTACCCCTGGCCTCGTCCTCTTCCTCTGCCCCACCCTCAGCTCCTACCCCTTCAGTCCCCAAGGGCTTACTAAGGTCATAAGCCACCAACAACTCCTTGAGGTGTTGGGTGGTGGGGCTTTGGCCTGTCCTTATTTTTCTCAAGTTGCATAAAGCTCTCAATTCCAAGAATGGGAGTGTATCATACTTGGAGGGTGGAAGCTCAATGGCTTCCTGCAAGGATTCTTTAGATCCTACCCTTAAAGACATTACTAGTGTGGTGTGGTGTATGCACTACCTACTCTAGTGTGGCCTACTAAACTCTCTTGAGTTGTAGAAAGGGTTGTGCTATCCCTTAACACACAACTCTAAGTTCAGTAGAACTTACTGTATTCTAAGCTTAAATTATATGTACCTTAGGTACCTTTAGTGGTTTTCAGTTGATCAATTCAATTGAGATTATCTGGTAAAACAATAGCAAGCTGGAATCCCACACGCTGCACACCAATGTGAGAAGTTGGCCTGGCATATGCTGTCCACTAATTATAGTGGGCACCTTGCACCAGTCCAAACAACCCCTTATTGGAGATAGGTTAAAGACAACCTTATTGAAAGCTATCCTAGTGGTAGCTATGGAGAGCAGCCTTCAGGCTAAGTCTTGAAGGAATGTAAAGCAGCTTGTTTTACCAGTCTATAATCTCTTGAGTGACCAAATGAAAGAGCACCACACCAGGTATATATTCAAAATATATGTATTTATTGCTAAACACACCCCTCTAGTCTCTTTATGAGGCTAGAGTTCGAAGTACATAAGTTAGAAGTTATTAAATCACAGTAATAGCACAAATACACGTTTGGGCCCTAGGGGCGTACCAAACCATATACCAATAAAGTGGTATGCGAACCACGACTGAACTAGACACTAGGCCTAGAGCCTCTAGAAGTGCTTGGACCACAAGGAACCACCCAAGGTAGTGACACAGGGGACCCACGGGAGACGCGTGCAGTGTAAATACACAACCGCGATACGCCGTTGACTTCTATGGAGAAAGTCGGGATCGGGAAATTAGAGAAAAGGGACACTTAAAAGAGGACTAGGACAAAACCCTTTGAGATCTAGGACTTTGAAGAGTCTCTACCCACGGGAGCACCGGAGTACTCGTGTTACCTCACCCAGGGAAGCCGGGTGCATAGGTGCCTTTCGGGGTCGGGTTTCGTCGTCGATTCGAATGGCGATCTGCTGCAAAGTGCTGCTGGCGGCCAAGAGAAAAGTGTCCGGGTGGATCCAAGAGTGGATCGGAGTTCTGAAGAACCTGAAAGCAGAGGGGACAGAGTCTGGGTCACTAGCCAGTGACCAGGAAGGCGATGGACAGATGCCCACCGATGTCGAGTGCTTCAGGTGCGTTGACGGTCGTCTTGACTCTTCAGCCACGAGGTCCAGGAGGCGTTGTCGGCAACCAGGAGCAGGATTCGGGCTGGTACACGATGTCTGTCGAGTGCTGAGGTGTCGGCGACCGGATTGGACCCAACAAGCCTTGGCAACGGCAAGTCTCGGTGAAGATGTAGATCGTCGATGGTGCAGACCAGCAAGGTCTGTGGAACTCACCCAGCGAGGGTAAGTGAGGGCAGGCCTGGAGCAACCAGGATGCCAAGTAAGAAAAGGATTGGCCTTCGTTAAGGGCTACTAGCCAACGGGCTAGCGACCGCGAAGGAGCCTCGTGACGCCGCACGTGGATCTGGCTTACAGGACACTCGTGGAGTGGGGGCCAGTGATCTTCGGTGCAGGTGGTGCTGGAGGCTAGGGCTACTCGGAGCCCAAAGCACGACTTCTTGGGAGACCCAGAAGAGGATGCACTTGCAAATGTGCTCGGTGTCCAGGGGTCACGGTCTCAAGTCACCCACGATAGCCACGGGCCTCAGCTTTGCTGGGGACTCAGGGTAGCCTCGGGAAGTCTGAGAATCCACCTCTGGTGATGCGATGACTTCGGCGTCCGACGGGAGCTTCAGAAATGCGAACCGGACAGATGCTTCTTTGGTGCCTGCCAAGCAGGGGAGTCACTCCTTGACCCCAAGGGAGATTCTTCTGTCCTCTAATCGTGAGTAGAGCGTCGAAGGTCCAGGATTCAGTTTCAGAGTTTCGTCCAGGGATATTCTAAAGTCCTAAGGACTGGGTTCCTACCTTTATACTAAAGATAGGGGTTGGACTACTCTGTGGCCCCACCTATGGGTGGGTCAGGGCAGAGGGGTGGCTACACCCCTTTCCCCTTTGTCCAGTTCGCGCCAAAGCAGGGGCTGCAAGCCCCTGATCCGGTTTGAACTGGGGTATGCACAGGGACACCAAATGTGCCCCCAGTGCAGGACTTCAAAGCACCCGAAAGTGCTCCCGCCCAGCCCCAATACACATTATCCTGTCTGGGGAGGTGGTCACACCTCCCTGGGACAGGAAACCTATTGTCCAGGCCTCCCCTGCCGGAGTTTCGTCCAGCAGCAGGAGGCCAGACTCGTGTCTGTGGCAGCAGCATCCATTTTGTGATGCCAGGGCTCTGGAAAGAAGTTACCGGACTAGTCAGAGTTAACATGTCTTTCCCTCTAGAAGGGTGGAATGCTACCCCCGCCGCCAGGATTGGCGGGGGGTAGTATTCCAAGATGTTTGACACCAAACACGACATGTTTAGGTGCAGCCATTCCAAAGTTAGCATTTTACCGCGAGGATATAATGCGCTTAAGAGTATATGGTCAGGCTGCACTACAAACAGCATCAGAGATGGTCTCCGAACGCTGCAGAGGGGCCCTGCTCATGCAGGGGCACCCTCTCACATAGGAACCATGCACTCTGCCTTTAGGATTGATAAGGCCTGCCTTAGGAGTGACTTATAGGTTTATATGTGTGTATGTATTTAGTGATATAGGTAACCTATATCACAGTAAGGGGTGCATGCACCACCTTACCCAGGCTGCAGTAGCAGACCTGTGGTGTCAGTTTGGATGGCCTTCCAGGGGTGGCATAATACATGCTGCAGCCCCTGGCAGGCCTCTGAGGTACCTATGCCCTTGGTACATAGTATACCATATACTAGGGACTTATAAGGGCACTCCAGATCCCAATCAGTGATGTGCCTAATGTAGGAGAGTAGGATCTGCTTCACAGGGGTACCCCCACTTTTTGCTGATACTTCACTGGTTTTCGACATTAGTCTGGCTGGGGCCCTGCTATTCAGAACCCCAGCCTAGCTGTTTCCTCTTTAAAAGGGTCTCCATGTGCCTTAGGCACATCACTGATTGGGATCTGGAGTGCCCTTGTAAGTCCCTAGTATATGGTATACTATGTACCAAGGGCATAGGTACCTCAGAGGCCTGCCAGGGGCTGCAGCATGTATTATGCCACCCCTGGTAGGCCATCCAAACTGACACCACAGGTCTGCTACTGCAGCCTGGGTAAGGTGGTGCATGCACCCCTTGCTGTGGTATAGGTTACCTATATCACTAAAAGCATACACACATATAAACCTATAAGTCACTCCTAAGGCAGGCCTTATCAATCCTAAAGGCAGAGTGCATGGTTCCTATGTGAGAGGGTGCCCCTGCATGAGCAGGGCCCCTCTGCAGCGTTCGGAGACCATCTCTGATGCTGTTTGTAGTGCAGCCTGACCATATACTCTTAAACGCATTATATCCTCGCGGTAAAATGCTAACTATGGAATGGCTGCACCGAAACATGTCGTGTTTGGTGTCAAACATCTTGGAATACTACCCCCCGCCAATCCTGGCGGCGGGGGTAGCATTCCACCCTTCTAGAGGGAAAGGCATGTTAACTCTGACGAGTCCGGTAACTTCTTTCCAGAGCCCTGGCATCACAAAATGGATGCTGCTGCCACAGACACGAGTCTGGCCTCCTGCTGCTGGACGAAACTCCGGCAGGGGAGGCCTGGACAACAGGTTTCTGTCCCAGGGAGGTGTGACCACCTCCCCAGACAGGACAATGTGTATTGGGGCTGGGCGGGAGCACTTTCGGGTGCTTTGAAGTCCTGCACTGGGGGCACATTTGGTGTCCCTGTGCATACCCCAGTTCAAACCGGATCAGGGGCTTGCAGCCCCTGCTTTGGCGCGAACTGGACAAAGGGAAAGGGGTGTAGCCACCCCTCTGCCCTGACCCACCCATAGGTGGGGCCACAGAGTAGTCCATCCCCTATTTTTGGAATAAAGGTAGGAACCCAGTCCTTAGGACTTTAGATTATACCTGGACGAAACTCTGAAACAGAATCCTGGACCTTCGACGCTCTACTCACGATTAGAGGACTGAAGAATCTCCCTTGGGGTCAAGGAGTGACTCCCCTGCTTGGCAGGCACCAAAGAAGCATCTGTCCGGTTCGCATCACTGAAGCTCCCGTCGGACGCCGAAGTCATCGCATCACCAGAGGTGGATTCTCAGACTTCCCCGAGGCTACCCTGAGTCCCCAGCAAAGCTGAGGCCCGTGGCTATCGTGGGTAACGTGAGACCGTGACCCCTGGACACCGAGCACATTTGCAAGTGCACCATCTTCTGGGTCTCCCAAGAAGTCGTGCTTTGGGCTCCGAGTAGCCCTAGCCTCCAGCACCACCTGCACCGAAGATCACTGGCCCCCACTCCACGAGTGTCCTGTAAGCCAGCTCCACGTGCGGCGTCACGAGGCTCCTTCGCGGTCGCTAGCCCGTTGGCTAGTAGCCCTTACCGAAGGCCAATCTTTTCTTTACTTGGCAGTCTGGTTGCTCCAGGCCTGCCCTCACTTACCCTTGCTGGGTGAGTTCCCCAGACCTTGCTGGTCTGCATCATCGACGATCTACATCTTACTCGAGACTTGCCGTTGCCAAGGCCTGTTGGGTCCAATCTGGTCGCCGACACCTCTGCACTCGACAGACATCGAGCAACAGCCCGAATCCTGCTCCTGGTCGCCGACAACGCCTCCCGGACCTCGTGGCTGAAGAGTCAAGACGACCGTCAACGAACTTGAAGCACTCGACATCGGTGGGCATCTGTCCATCGCCCTCCTGGTCACTGGCTAGTGACCCAGACTCTGTCCCCTCTGCTTTCAGGTTCTTCAGAACTCCGATCCACTCTTGGATCCACCCGGACACTTTTCTCCTGGTCGCCAGCAGCACTTTGCAGCAGATCGCCATAAGAAACGACGACGAAACCCGACCCCGAAAGGCACCTATGCACCCGGCTTCCCTGGGTGAGGTAACACGAGTACTCCGGTGCTCCCGTGGGTAGAGACTCTTCAAAGTCCTAGATCTCAAAGGGTTTTGTCCTAGTCCTCTTTAAAGTGTCCCTTTCCTCTATTTTCCCGATCCCGACTTTCTCCATAGAAGTTAACGGCGTATCGCGGTTGTGTATTTACACTGCACGCGTCTCCCGTGGGTCCCCTGTGTCACTACCTTGGGTGGTTCCTTGTGGTCCAAGCACTTCTAGAGGCTCTAGGCCTAGTGTCTAGTTCAGTCGTGGTTCGCATACCACTTTATTGGTATATGGTTTGGTACGCCCCTAGGGCCCAAACGTGTATTTGTGCTATTACTGTGATTTAAGATCTTATAACCTATGTATTTCGAACTCTAGCCTCATAAAGAGACTAGAGGGGTGTGTTTAGTAATAAATACATATATTTTGAATATATACCTGGTGTGGTGCTCTTTCATTTGGTCACTCAAGAGATTATAGACTGGTAAAACAAGCTGCTTTACATTCCTTCAAGACTTAGCCTGAAGGCTGCTCTCCACAGCTACCACTAGGATAGCTTTCAATAAGGTTGTCTTTAACCTACCTACCATAAGAGTCGATTTGGACTGGTGCAAGGTGCCCACTATAATTAGTGGACAGCATATGCCAGGCCAACTTCTCACATTGGTGTGCAGCGTGTGGGATTCCAGCTTGCTATTGTTTTACCAGATAATCTCAATTGAATTGATCAACTGAAAACCACTAAAGGTACCTAAGGTACATATAATTTAAGCTTAGAATATCAGTAAGTTCTACTGAACTTAGAGTTGTGTGTTAAGGGATAGCACAACCCTTTCTACAACTCAAGAGAGTTTAGTAGGCCACACTAGAGTAGGTAGTGCATACACCACACCACACTAGTAATGTCTTTAAAAGCAGGATCTAGAGATGCCCTGCAGGAAGCCATTGAGCTTCCCTCCAAGTATGACACACTCCCATTCTTGGAACTGAGAGCTTTGTGTAACGTGAGGAAATTAAGGACAGGCCAAAGTCCCACCACCCAACACCTCCAGGAGTTGTTGGTGGCTTATGATCTTAGTAAGTCTTCAGAGACTGAAGGGGTAGGAGCAGAGGGTGGGCCAGCAGATGAGGAAGGGGCCAGGGGTACTACTACCCCCAGCCCCCTCTGAAACTGACCAGGAGGGTGACAATGACCCTGACCTGGAAAACCCAATCCCTTCTGGGGAAGATGAAGATGAGGATCTGGAGAACCACACCTTTGTCCCCCCAGGAAGGATTATGAGTGTGCTCAGAAAGTCTAGGTCTCCTTCTCAGGAGTCTAACCACTCTGGCACCTCAATAGGGAGCTCTGTTTCTTCTCACAGGAGGGAATCCTCTCATGAGAGAAGAAAGAGACTGGTCCAGTATGAGGAAACTCAACTGGAGATCAGGAAGAAGCAATTGGCTTTAGATAGAGAATCCCTAGATCTCCTTAAAGAGAGAAGAAAGTTGGGACTAGAGTCCCATGGTGGCAGCCATATCCCTAGAGATAGGGAAAGGTCCTATGACCATAGGAACCTGAGCAAGATTGTCCCTCCCTACCAGAGTGGGGATGATATCCACAAATGGATAACTGCTTTAGAGAGGGCCTGTAAAGTACAGAAGGTCCCTCAGGAGCAGTGGGCAGCAATCTTGTGGCTCTCCTTTGCTGACAAAGGTAGAGACAAGCTCCTCACTGTTAGAGAGGAGGATGCTGACAATTACAAGGTCTTGAAGAGTGCTCTTATTGATGGGTTTGGCCTAACCACTGAACAGTACAGGTTGAAGTTCAGAGACACCCAAAAAGCACAGACTCAAGACTGGGTAGACTATGTGGATTGTTCTGCCAAGGCTCTGGAAGGCTGGTTGATGGGCAGTAAGGTGTGTGACTTCTCAGGATTGTATAATCTGATAATGAGGGAGCAGATTCTTAATAACTGTCAAAACCAGCTGTTGCATCAGTACCTGGTTGACTCTGATCTGACCTCTCCCCAAGAATTGGGAAAGAAGGCAGACAAATGGGTCAGAACCAGGGTGAAGCAGAAGGTACAGAACCAAGGTGGGGAAACCAAGAAGCAAGATGCTAAGAACTCTGACAAGGGTGGGGAGAAGGGTAAAGATCAAAAGTCTTCATCAGGCCCCCAAAAATCTTCTTCTGGTGGGGATTCCCAGTCTACCAAGGGTAAAGGCCAAAGAAAACCATGGTGCAAGGTCTGTAAGCAAAAGACCCACTGGACCAGTGATTGCACCAAGTCCAAAGACTCCAGTCCAGCATCCACCAATGCCCCTAAGGCACCTGTTCCCCCTAGTACAGTTGGTGGAAGTGCTCCAGCCAAGGGTTTAGTAGGGTTCACCCTGGGAACTGAGTTGGGCTCTGACTTAGTCAGGGAACTGACTCAGGCTGTGTTAGTCTGTGATGGAGGCATGGATGTGACCTCCACTGTGAGTCCCAGTAATCTGGGCAAGTACAGACAACAGCCTTTAATCAATGGACGAGAGGCTTTGGCATTTAGGGACACAGGGGCAAGTGTCACAATGGTGACACAAGACCTTGTGCTACCTGGGCAAGTTATACTTGGTGAAATGTACCAAGTGACCAATGCTAGCAATGTCAGAACAGACCATACTCTGGCAGTTGTTAACTTCTCCTGGGGAGGGGTAACTGGCCTTAAGAAGGTTGTGGTAAGTGCAAACCTACCAGTCGAATGCTTGCTTGGCAATGACTTAGAGACTTCTGCTTGGGCAGAAGTGGAGCTCAGGACCCATGCAGAAATGCTGGGGATCCCTGCAGATGTGTTTGCTGTGACCAGGTCACAAGCTAAACTGTCTAAAACTGAACAGGCCTTGGATTCTGGAAGAATGGACCAAGTGCCTTCCAAGAGGAGGAGTAGTAGGGTTAAGGCAGTGCCTTCCCCTTGGCTCAGGAGGAAGATCAGTCCCTTGAGGGGGATGATCTCAGCCCTGAAGAAGGAACTGTCCCAGAGGAACTTGAGCCTGACCAGGTTGAGTTCTTGGGGACAGGGGGACCTTCTAGGGCAGATCTGAGCCAGGAGCAGCAGAGCTGCCCCTCCCTTGAACCCCTCAGACAGCAAGCTGCTGCTGAGGCTGCTGGGAAAGCTAGTGGTCCCCATACAGTGTATTGGGATGATGGACTCCTGTACTCAGAGAGTAGAGACCCCAAGCCTGGTGCTACCAGGAGGTTGGTAATACCTTTGAAGTTCAGGGGCTTCCTATTGACCCTAGCCCATGATATTCCCTTAGCAGGACACCTGGGCCAGAACAAGACTTGGGACAGAATTGTCCCTCACTTTCACTGGCCCCACATGTCTGAAGACAGTAAGGAGTTTTGTCGCTCCTGTGTAACCTGCCAAGCCAGTGGCAAAGCAGGTGGCACTACAAAGGCCCCCTGATACCACTACCTGTGGTGGGGGTGCCCTTTGAGAGGGTAGGGATTGACATTGTTGGTCCCATGGATCCCCAAACAGCATCTGGGCACAGATTTATACTGGTGGTAGTGGATCATGCCACCAGGTATCCAGAGGCTATACCCCTTAGGACCACTACAGCACCTGTGGTGGCAAGGGCCCTCCTGGGAATTTTCTCAAGAGTGGGCTTTCCTAAGGAGGTGGTATCAGACAGGGGTGCAAACTTCATGTCTGGGTACTTAAAAGCAATGTGGAAGGAGTGTGGAGTTACTTATAAGTTCACCACACCCTATCACCCACAATGCAATGGTTTAGTTGAGAGATTCAACAAAACCTTGAAGGGCATGATTAAAGGGCTCCCAGAAAAGCTTAGGCGTAGATGGGACATACTCTTGCCCTGCCTTTTATTCGCATATAGGGAGGTGCCTCAGAAGGGGGTTGGTTACAGCCCTTTTGAACTTCTGTTTGGCCACCCTGTGAGGGGTCCACTGTGCTTGGTGAAGGAAGGATGGGAGTTACCTCTCAAGCCCCCAAAGCAAGATATAGTGGACTATGTACTTGGTCTCCGCTCCAGGATGGCTGAGTACATGAAAAAGGCAACCAAAAACCTTGAGGCTAGCCAGGAACTTCAAAAGGCCTGGCATGACCAAAAGGCTGTCCTAACTGTTTACCAGCCAGGACAGAAGGTGTGGGTGTTGGAGCCAGTGGCCCCAGCAGCTCTCCAAGACAAATGGAGTGGACCCCACACTATTGTTGAGCAGAAGGGTGAGGTCACTTACTTAGTAGACCTGGGAACACCCAGGAGTCCCCACAGGGTTCTCCATGTCAACAGACTTAAGCCATATGTGGACAGGGCAGACATGGGCTTGCTCATGGCTACTGATGAAGGGCAGGAGGAAGAGAGTGACCCACTCCCTGACCTGCTCTCACAGAACCCTGACGATGGGTCAGTTGATGGTGCAGCCTTGGCAGGCAGCCTCACTACCCAGCAACAAACTGATTGCAGGCAAGTCCTCAATCAGTTTAGACACATGTTTTCTCTGACACCCAGTCAGACCACCTGGTGCACTCATGAAGTGGACACTGGGGACAGTCTGCCTATTAAAAACAAGATTTATAGGCAACCTGACCATGTCAGGGACTGTATCAGGACTGAAGTCCAGAAGATGTTGGAATTGGGAGTGATTGAGCCCTCAGATAGCCCTTGGGCTAGTCCAGTAGTCCTAGTACCTAAACCTCACACCAGTGGTGGGAAAAGAGAGATGAGGTTTTGTGTAGACTACAGGGGCCTCAATGCAGTCACTAGGACTGATGCCCATCCAATACCCAGGGCAGATGAGCTCATAGATACTTTGGCCTCTGCCAAATATCTCAGCACATTTGACCTAACAGCTGGCTACTGGCAGATCAGACTAGCTGATGCTGCAAAGCCCAAAACAGCATTTTCAACCCCTAGTGGGCATTATCAATTTGTGGTGATGCCCTTTGGTCTGAAAAATGCACCTGCCACTTTCCAGAGGTTGGTGAACACAGTTCTCACAGGACTGGAGGCCTATAGTGCAGCTTATCTAGATGATATTGCTGTCTTTAGCTCCACCTGGGAGGATCACCTGGTCCACCTCAGGAATGTTTTACAGGCCCTGCAAAAGGCAGGCCTGACTATCAAGGCCACTAAGTGCCAGATAGGGCAGAGTCAGGTTGTGTACCTGGGCCACCTTGTGGGTGGAGGCCAGGTTCAACCTTTGCAGAGCAAGATCCAGACCATCATGGACTGGACTGCTCCCACTACCCAGACTCAGGTGAGAGCCTTCTTAGGCCTGACTGGGTACTATAGGAGATTTGTCAAGGGGTATGGATCAATAGTGACACCCTTGAATGACTTAACTTCTAAGAAAATGCCCAAAAGGTTCAGTGGACAGTTAGCTGTCAAAAGGCATTTGATGACCTCAAGCAGGCCATGTGCACTGCTCCAATTCTGCAGAGTCCTGATTACTCCAAGAAGTTCATTGTCCAAACAGATGCATCTGAATTGGGGGTAGGGGCTGTACTGTCACAATTGAATGAAGAAGGTCAGGATCAGCCAGTAGCTTTTATTAGCAGAAGGCTGACCCCTAGAGAGAAACGTTGGTCAGCCATAGAGAGGGAGGCCTTTGCTGTGGTCTGGGCTCTGAAGAAGTTGAGGCCATACTTGTTTGGTACACACTTCCTGGTTCAGACAGACCATAAGCCCCTCTTATGGCTAAAACAAATGAAGGGTGAAAACCCCAAACTGCTTAGGTGGTCCATTTCCCTACAGGGGATGGACTTTACAGTGGAACATAGGCCTGGGAGTAACCATGCGAATGCAGATGGACTCTCTAGGTATTTCCACTTAGAACATGAAGACTTAACTGGGCAAGGTTAGTTTAATGTCCCTATGTTTGGGGGGTTGTGTAGGAGAGTAGGATCTGCTTCACAGGGGTACCCCCACTTTTGCTGATACTTCACTGGTTTTCGACATTAGTCTGGCTGGGGCCCTGCTATTCAGAACCCCAGCCTAGCTGTTTCCTCTTTAAAAGGGTCTCCATGTGCCTTAGGCACATCACTGATTGGGATCTGGAGTGCCCTTGTAAGTCCCTAGTATATGGTATACTATGTACCAAGGGCATAGGTACCTCAGAGGCCTGCCAGGGGCTGCAGCATGTATTATGCCACCCCTGGTAGGCCATCCAAACTGACACCACAGGTCTGCTACTGCAGCCTGGGTAAGGTGGTGCATGCACCCCTTGCTGTGGTATAGGTTACCTATATCACTAAAAGCATACACACATATAAACCTATAAGTCACTCCTAAGGCAGGCCTTATCAATCCTAAAGGCAGAGTGCATGGTTCCTATGTGAGAGGGTGCCCCTGCATGAGCAGGGCCCTCTGCAGCGTTCGGAGACCATCTCTGATGCTGTTTGTAGTGCAGCCTGACCATATACTCTTAAACGCATTATATCCTCGCGGTAAAATGCTAACTATGGAATGGCTGCACCGAAACATGTCGTGTTTGGTGTCAAACATCTTGGAATACTACCCCCGCCAATTCTGGCGGCGGGGGTAGCATTCCACCCTTCTAGAGGGAAAGGCATGTTAACTCTGACGAGTCCGGTAACTTCTTTCCAGAGCCCTGGCATCACAAAATGGATGCTGCTGCCACAGACACGAGTCTGGCCTCCTGCTGCTGGACGAAACTCCGGCAGGGGAGGCCTGGACAATAGGTTTCCTGTCCCAGGGAGGTGTGACCACCTCCCCAGACAGGACAATGTGTATTGGGGCTGGGCGGGAGCACTTTCGGGTGCTTTGAAGTCCTGCACTGGGGGCACATTTGGTGTCCCTGTGCATACCCCAGTTCAAACCGGATCAGGGCTTGCAGCCCCTGCTTTGGCGCGAACTGGACAAAGGGAAAGGGGTGTAGCCACCCCTCTGCCCTGACCCACCCATAGGTGGGGCCACAGAGTAGTCCATCCCCTATTTTTGGAATAAAGGTAGGAACCCAGTCCTTAGGACTTTAGATTATACCTGGACGAAACTCTGAAACAGAATCCTGGACCTTCGACGCTCTACTCACGATTAGAGGACTGAAGAATCTCCCTTGGGGTCAAGGAGTGACTCCCCTGCTTGGCAGGCACCAAAGAAGCATCTGTCCGGTTCGCATCACTGAAGCTCCCGTCGGACGCCGAAGTCATCGCATCACCAGAGGTGGATTCTCAGACTTCCCCGAGGCTACCCTGAGTCCCCAGCAAAGCTGAGGCCCGTGGCTATCGTGGGTAACGTGAGACCGTGACCCCTGGACACCGAGCACATTTGCAAGTGCACCATCTTCTGGGTCTCCCAAGAAGTCGTGCTTTGGGCTCCGAGTAGCCCTAGCCTCCAGCACCACCTGCACCGAAGATCACTGGCCCCCACTCCACGAGTGTCCTGTAAGCCAGCTCCACGTGCGGCGTCACGAGGCTCCTTCGCGGTCGCTAGCCCGTTGGCTAGTAGCCCTTACCGAAGGCCAATCTTTTCTTTACTTGGCAGTCTGGTTGCTCCAGGCCTGCCCTCACTTACCCTTGCTGGGTGAGTTCCCCAGACCTTGCTGGTCTGCATCATCGACGATCTACATCTTACTCGAGACTTGCCGTTGCCAAGGCCTGTTGGGTCCAATCTGGTCGCCGACACCTCTGCACTCGACAGACATCGAGCAACAGCCCGAATCCTGCTCCTGGTTGCCGACAACGCCTCCCGGACCTCGTGGCTGAAGAGTCAAGACGACCGTCAACGAACTTGAAGCACTCGACATCGGTGGGCATCTGTCCATCGCCCTCCTGGTCACTGGCTAGTGACCCAGACTCTGTCCCCTCTGCTTTCAGGTTCTTCAGAACTCCGATCCACTCTTGGATCCACCCGGACACTTTTCTCCTGGTCGCCAGCAGCACTTTGCAGCAGATCGCCATAAGAAACGACGACGAAACCCGACCCCGAAAGGCACCTATGCACCCGGCTTCCCTGGGTGAGGTAACACGAGTACTCCGGTGCTCCCGTGGGTAGAGACTCTTCAAAGTCCTAGATCTCAAAGGGTTTTGTCCTAGTCCTCTTTAAAGTGTCCCTTTCCTCTATTTTCCCGATCCCGACTTTCTCCATAGAAGTTAACGGCGTATCGCGGTTGTGTATTTACACTGCACGCGTCTCCCGTGGGTCCCCTGTGTCACTACCTTGGGTGGTTCCTTGTGGTCCAAGCACTTCTAGAGGCTCTAGGCCTAGTGTCTAGTTCAGTCGTGGTTCGCATACCACTTTATTGGTATATGGTTTGGTACGCCCCTAGGGCCCAAACGTGTATTTGTGCTATTACTGTGATTTAAGATCTTATAACCTATGTACTTCGAACTCTAGCCTCATAAAGAGACTAGAGGGGTGTGTTTAGTAATAAATACATATATTTTGAATATATACCTGGTGTGGTGCTCTTTCATTTGGTCACTCAAGAGATTATAGACTGGTAAAACAAGCTGCTTTACATTCCTTCAAGACTTAGCCTGAAGGCTGCTCTCCACAGCTACCACTAGGATAGCTTTCAATAAGGTTGTCTTTAACCTACCTACCATAAGAGTCGATTTGGACTGGTGCAAGGTGCCCACTATAATTAGTGGACAGCATATGCCAGGCCAACTTCTCACACCTAAGGCACATGGAAACCATTTTAGAGAGGAAGCAGCTAGGCTGGAATTCTGATTAGCAGGGCCCCAGCCAGACTAATGTCGAAAAACAGTGAAGCATCAGCAAAAAGTGGGGGTACCCATGTGAAGCAGATCCTACTCTCCTACAGGCGCGAGTTGAATTGAGAGCGTTGACCCTCCCGTACTCTAGAGGTGGCTTTGCGGTGCCGGATTTTTTGATATACTATCTCTGTGCACAGGCACAATACGCACACTATTGGTTTCACCCGAGGCCTTATATGGCTCACATTGCGGTGGAAGATGGGGACGCCCATCCAATACCGTTGAGAGAGATTATTACACATCAGAGACCGCACATAGCCCGTACTGAAATTAATACTATACGCACCACTGCTTCTGCGTGGCAACATATGGGGAAGCTGGCCCGTAGACTACCTCTTTATGCCCCGGCGTTACCACTGCGACATTATCAGAACATTTCAGTTACGCAGGAGGCAGCAAGCATGAATGTGTTGCAGCGAGCTGGCCTTGACACCCTGGGGGATCTGTATGTTAACGGAACCTTCCTGAATAGCACTGACCTTAATTATATTAATAATCAGACATTAATATTCAGTATGACTATCCATCGCTTAAGAAAATCTATGAAACAGCTCTGTCCAGAATTCCCTGAAGAGCCGTCCACACTCCTAGCGTTGCAAACGGTTATTACTAATCCGAGCAGCACCAAGCTGGTTTCCCGGTTATATACACTGATGCAAACAGACATTGCTGGGACCACTGAGGTTGCAAGGGAGCGATGGAATGAGCATTTGGAGACCCCGCTGGATGAAGCGGACTGGAATGTTTGCTGTATGCTGACAGGCATGCTAACCCCAAATAGTAACCTCAGAATTATACACTACAAATACCTACACCAGGCATACCATACCCCAAGTAAGTTACATAAATATGGATTGCGCGAGGATGCGAGATGTAAAAGGTGCGGGGCAGATGATGCTGACTTTTTACATTTAGCATGGCACTGTAATAAAGTAGAGCTATACTGGAGGGAGGTGGTGCAATTATTGAGCAAAATGCTAGCATGTCAAGTGGATTGTAAGATACAGATCTGCTTACTAGGTCTGCTACAGGGCGTGAAACCCATGGCAAGGAAATTTGGAACTATAGCACTATTGTTGGCAAAGAGAAGAGTTTCCCTCTGCTGGGACAGTCGACTGTCACCAACTGGTAAGATGTGGTTGCGAGACATAGTATACTGCAGAGACACATTAAAAACCTATGAAGAAGAATTGCCAACTGGTTCAAGGCCAACAGAATACTGGTCACCCCTCACGGAATATTTGAGAATGCACCCCGATGCATTGCAGAAGATGGACGCTTAAATGTAACCAAAGTATTGGTCAAAGGGCCTGATTGCCAAGAAATTATTTTTGTTGACTCCTTTTTGTAAAACATGAAATGTGAAGCGCTGATGCACTACTAATATGAAGTATGACCTGAGGTTGCCTGTTGGGTTGTTTTTTGTATTATATGTACTATGCAACTGTTGAAAACTTCAAAAAAAAAAAAAAAAAGAAATCGAAAAAAAAAAAAAAAAAGAAATCATGCTATCAGGCATAACTGCTCTTTCATCTCTATAAACCCAAACGTCATCTTCCTCCCTTTTCCTGCATCCTGCTTTTATCCAACCATCTTTTTCCTCATCATTTGCTTCTTCCTGTAATTGTCTTACCTCATCCCATGTTTCAACAATGTTAGTAAACAGCAAGGGACATGGAACATGCTCTCTTTCTCTTCTTCGGTTTAATGAAACCACATTTTTAGCACAATATTGGGCTATCTCATCGGCATACCTATTACCCACGGTAATGTAATCCGCCTCATTTTTGTGTGCAGCACACTTCACCACTGCAATCTGTTTAGGCAGCTGTATCGCCTCAAGCAATTTCTTCACAAACTCACCATTTCTAATTGGAGTTCCTGCAGACGTCAAGAAACCTCTCTGAGACCAGATCTGTCCAAAGTCGTGGACCACTCCGAAGCCATACTGGCTATCTGTGATCACCGTAATTCGGACATTCTTTCCCAGTTTGCACGCCTGAATCAGAGCAATCAGCTCAGCCACTTGGGCTGAGCGTATCCCTCTCAAACAAGATGCTTCCATTATTGCAGCTACTGTACACACAGCATACGCTGCACTCAAAACTCCTTCACTTGTCCTCAGGCATGAACCATCCACAAACATCACATAATCTGATTCTTTTAAGGGCTCCTCCTTAATATCCGGTCTTGGTTTCGTACAAAATTCAAGCACATCCAAGCAATTATGATCGACTTCATCTTTGTCTTCTACACTCCCTTCATCTGGCAATGATGTCAAAGGATTCACACTTGTGCATCTGTCAATAGTTACATTGTCAGCACTCAGAATCACTTTTTCATACCTAGTCAACCGACTATGTGTCATGAATTGAGTTTTGGTTCTTGTCAAAAGAATTTCAACAGAATGTGGAACATATACTCTCAATGGATATCCCATCACTATGCCTTCACTTTGTTCCAGACTCACACAAGTAGCAGCTACTGCTTTCAAACAGCCAGGCAACGCCTTTGTCACTGGGTCTAAAACAGCTGAAAAATAAGCAATAGGTCTTCTCATTTTTCCATGTCTCTGCAACAAAACTGAAAGTGCACATCCATCTCTCTCACTACAGTACAATTCGAATTCTTTTTCATAGTCAGGCATTCCCAGTGCCGGTGCTTCACACAGTCTTGTTTTTAGTTCTTTGAAGGCTTTCATTTCGTCGTCATTCAATTCAAACGGATCTTTAACATACTTTTTCGTCAAACGCTGTAAAGGTTTTGCAATCAGTGAAAATCCACTTATCCACTGTCGACAATACCCAACCATTCCAAGGAACATTCTCACCTCTCTTTGTGTCATTGGAGCTCTCATTCCTCGGATAATCTTTATTCTTTCTGTTGTTACCTTCCGCACTCCCTTTTCAATCTTGTGACCTAGGTATTGAACCTCCTGTTGACAAAACTGTAATTTAGATGGGGACACTTTATGTCCTCCTTCGGCTAAGTGGTTCAGTAAAGCAATTGTGTCAGTAACACATGCTTCTTTGGTCTTCGATGCCACTAATAGGTCATCAATGTACTGAACCATCACAGATTTTTCAGGCATTTTTAAATCTTCCAACGATTTCTTTAGGATCTGATTAAAGATTGAGGGACTTTCTGAATACCCTTGAGGAATTCGGCACCAGGCCAAAATACGCTCTCCAAACCGGAATGCAAATAATGGCTGGCTATCTGGATGTAATGGAATAGAGAAAAATGCATGGCACAAATCAATGACTGTGTACCATTCCGCATCACGTGGAATCTGATACAGTATTACAGCAGGGTTTGGTACAATTGGACAACAAGGAATAACGATTTTATTGAGTTTTCGTAAATCTTGCACTATCCTATATGTCCCATTTGGCTTTTTCAGTCCCATTATGGGTGAATTACATGGACTGCTCATTATTTCTTTCAAGATTCCCTGTTCAATCATTTTATTGATTACAGGTGTTATTCCTTCGATAATTTCTGGCGTCAATTTATATTGTGGAGTATTTGGGTAATTTGTTCCTTCTCTTACAGTAATTTTCACAGGGTCTACTCCTCTCATTAACCCCATGTCTTCGCCTGTAAAATCCCATACTTCAGATTTGACTGTTTCTTTTAACTCAATTGGGATTTTCTCTACATCAAACACAGGAAACATGTCATTCACTCCTGGCTCTAATTCTGCCATTGTCGTTTTATATAGTACATCTTCATCTGGTGTCTGAAATGCAATCCCTTCCGGGGTACAATAAATGATACAATTCATTTTACAAAGTAGATCGCGTCCTAGTAAGTTTACAGGACTGCAATCACACACCACAAATCGGTGCATTTCTCTGAATGGTCCAACTTTCACCTCTACTAATTTGGTAAGAGGCGCCTTTATCTGCTGGTTTGAAACACCTACGACTTGGATATATTCACCTGAGAGAGGAAGGTTTGGAATTTCCACTGATCTAACAGTAGAACGGGTAGCTCCAGTGTCCACAAGGAATGTAACATTTGCACCATTCACTTCTCCATCCACAAATGGACCTGTCTGGTCTACCTCTAAAGTTGCGCCAAGTACGCACTCTTCCTCCTCTCCTAGGCACCGTCATAAACTTTCATCCGATTCATTCCCATCCTGTCGTAACCAATTCTGCGATATTGCAGCTGCACGCGGCAATTGTGTTACCTGCTCTCCTCCGTAGAATCCTGTCTCTGCACTGTATCTCTGAGGGTTTACACTCTTGGGAAGAGGTGGTTGTGGCACCTGACTCTGTTGAGTAACTACCTGCGGTTGCTGCAGCTGTTGGTAACTCACCTCACTCTGCACCTGTGGATTTAATGATTGATTTTCCGTATTAGCTTTTGGAGGAAATTTACACTCGTTTCTCCAATGTCCTAATTTTCCGCAGTTGTGGCATGGCCACTTCTTCTTTGCCTCTTCTATACTCATTTGACCTTTGCCTTTACCTATATTTGGTTTGGATTTAGTC
This sequence comes from Calotriton arnoldi, assembly GCA_963921515.1. NCBI lineage: Eukaryota > Metazoa > Chordata > Amphibia > Caudata > Salamandridae > Calotriton > Calotriton arnoldi. The sequence goes on along the minus strand of CAWUFW010023203.1, from coordinate 53,487 downwards.
TGTCCTGTCTCATTTATTTGATTATTCAGTTGAGCTTCTTGTTTTTCTGCAACCTTCAATTGTGCCCACATCGCCTTTTCTTTTAATTTACGCTGTCTACACTCGATGTCATCACTACAATATTTAGCATACCTCAACACTTCGTCCACAGTACTGTTCTGCCAACACAACATATGCTGCTTAATCATCTCACTTATTTCTGGTTTCAATCCATAAACAAATCTATATACAAAATGACTCATGTCCTTTTCACTCAGTGTCTCATAACCGCTATACTGTTCGAAAACCAAAAGCAGCCTTTCATAGTAGGCATGTACGGACTCCTTACTCTCTTGCGTAGTTCTGTCAATCTTTACCCAATCAGTTTCTTTGGGTGGAATTTTGTTTTTCAAAAATGTAATAACCTGTTCGTACTTCCTCATTACTTCTGGACCTGGCGCTCCAGTTTTTACATCTCTTGGGTATTCTACTGTTGGCCAATCAATGGTAATTTCACATTCTGTCCATAAATCGGCTGGTACTACAATGTCAAACAATCCATCCAAGTCTACCCACAACACTTTTGAAACTTTAACAAACCTTTCCACTTGTCTGTACCATTCTACAGGCTTTTCCCTCAATTTCGGAAAGTCATTTGTAAATGACAGTATATCTTGTCTGGACCATGGAACATGTACAGAACTACCTCCTGGAGTTTCTCTCATCGGATACTCCCGTACGATTGATTCCTTGTCTGTCACCGCAAAAGCCAAAGACGCTTTGTCGGTTGTTCTCTCATTTCTTTTGCTCCACCTGCTCCTCCATCTGTCCACATCTCCCCATTTTCTCAACAAAATGATTAGTTCTTTTATCTGGGTTAATCGTCCTGATGTGTTCAGATTTTCTATATCTTTCTCACAAAAATCTACCCTATATGGTTTCTGCAAACTCCTGACTTTTACAAGTTCCACTCCTAATTCATTCGCTGTCTCTTCCAATTTTTCATGTAAATTTCTAGCTCTCCAAGTAATGCTCTTACACAAGAACATGATCTCCTCATCCTGGTATGTTTTCAATTTTTCTGTACCAATAGTCCCTAAAATCAACTCTTCCATATCTATCTTTAGCCTGATTACATCCAATGGTTGCGGTTCTGTATCTTTCTTTTGTAAATTTCTCATCCATTCATTTAGTTCTTCTGGAGTTGGACCTACAGGCGTAGTATTTATTTCTATCCAATTTTTGTTTCTCTCTGGCGTTTCGGATTCTGACTCAGTTCCCATAGGTATCCTTTTATCTCACTCTCATTTACTGTCAGGTTAGTAGGCGGACTCGGTCTATACGAGCTGACCAAATCTCTTGTCTCTCTTGTTTCTGTAATTATCCCTTCTCTCAATCTTTGCATATTCGAATTCATTGGGATGGTTAAGGAATGCTCATCTATCCTTTGGTTTTCAAAAACTGGTATTACGGGTCCTATTGTCACTGGCACAGTCACAGCTTCCATGTTCATTGTTAACTCTCTTATTTTCTCAGTTAATTCTCTTGTGGTTTTTGCTAACTCGGCTGCATTACCACTGTCAGATTTCTCACTTTGTGGAGTTTCTAACTGTTCATTTGACCTATTTATATCGTATCTTCGTTCTGGACTTTTATTCCTCCCAGTTTCCATTGGCGGTGCATTGGGTGTCACCACCGCAGAATTCTGTTGATATGGTGGTGGTTTTCTGTTTAAAATATCTTCCAGCAATTCATCCTCTGTTTCGCTACCTCCATACCCATACCTTTCTGTAGCTGTGTGTTTCTTTTTCTCTGTACACTTCCTTCCTGTACCCTCTTCAACTGTTATGGCTGGAAACAAACCATCTGTCATGTTAGCATATCTCCAACGCCTCATCCTGTCTTCATGATTCACTCCCCATACTCTTCCATGAACCAAACTATAATTCTTTGCACCCCTGTGTCTTTCTCGTTCATAAATCTCGTCTTCCCATTCACCTAACGCTTCAAACTGTGTCGGTCTAGGTCTTGGCTCAAGTTTCATCATTTTCTCTCTCAAATTTCGAAGTACGGCTGTGCTAAATGAACCATTCTCTGGAAAAGCCAATACTCCATCATTCTGAGTATATTTTGTCCAATTTTCTAACCAAATGCAAGTATGATAACCATATTTCAGCATCATATGAGAAGCTGGCAATTTCGGCGGAGGAATTACCTGTCCCTCTCTAGTCACTACCTTTTTGTCCTTCTTAAAGAAGTTCTTAATTTTCGCCATCTATGACGGTTTCTCTCTACAATACTCATAATAAGCCATATTTCATGATTCTCTCCCTTCGGCAAACTCACAACTCTGTTCTGTTCTCTATGTTCTATTCGGACCTATCCCAGCGCGTCTCACACTAACGCACTAATCCAAAGCCTCTACGTCACTGCTCTTCAGACCTATCCCAGCGCGTCTCACACTAACGCACCAATCAGGGCGTTTTTCGTGTTTCCAAGCACTGGCCAATCCCAGCGCGGTCTTTTGTCAACGTCAGTTCTACTCCTGACCCCTCCTTTACAAAAATTATCGGCAGTTTGTTCTTGACTATATTCTATTAGTTACGACATAAAACACATTTCCATTGTCTGTTTTCGCTAAACAAAAGAGATAGTTTTACTCTATCTTGCAAGAATACAGTTTTGTTCGATAAGTGTAGCACTTCCCTCTACCTTACCCTTCTTTCAAGCAAGGGGTAAACCCGTTTCTCTGCGGATAAAACACATGTGGAGACTACACTGCTCCTGAGAATTAAGGCCAGAGTTTCACAAGAAAACCAGTTGCTATCTCACTCATACACGTTTTATACAAAGAATGTCCCTATCATAACACAACCTGTGTTATCACCATTTTGAAAATTCAGGCAATGCACTATTCCATGTGACTTCTCTTGCCACACGTGTCCACTTCCTACTTCCCGGAAGCTTCAAAATTTCCGACTTACATATAACATAATACAATTCGACATGAAATGTTAGACATGAAATAATCAATAATCAATAATCAATAATCACCAAACTAATCCATAGTAACCATAACTCTGCTACCAAGAAATCTGATGCAGCACGGCTAATATAAATTCTTCTCTTTTGGACATAATCTCCAGGTAAAGATCACTCACAACAACTATACCATATGACGGTGGGGCCCATAACACCGCATAACCATACACTCCCTTAATTGTTCCCTGGGTCACATCCACTTTTACCAAGAGAAGAACGTAATTGCTGGAGGAAACGGAATACCTTATTAAAATTAACAGGATATTTTCTTAAACATCATACGTAATCAGTTCTATCCTGTCAGTTCTAAGACATCAAGGTATTCCGCTCTTTGGTCGATGGACCAACTAGTAGAATAAGTTGATGGTGATTAAGACCAGCTCAATCACATTCAAAACCTATTAAAACATTACACTTATTATTGAGCTAAAGAACCACAGACTCATAATTTTAATTATAATAAAGTTTATCTTTTTTCTTAAATGCATGAGTAAGATTCAAGTTTATTAATCGTTTTAATACATTTCAATATCATTATAAGAAATAAGCTTTTAAAAAGAATTTTTATGCATACCCTTCTTAAATGGAGAATGAAAAGTTCACCAAAGCAGATAAATTGTAGATCACAGCATGGAATTCCCAAAACTGACTGTCTGTCCCGCTAAACAGGCCTCCTCGACGGACCTCCTATACAGGTTTCCCGCAGCGGTCTCGTTCCTTTCCCCAGTCAAGTTTTAAAGTTCAAAATGAATATTTCTATCAAGAAAATGGCCTATAGAAAATAGCAGCAGCTTCTTCAGCATCAACGTTCAGTGCTCAAAAATTATGCAGGAATAGCGCCCCTCCTACTTGTTATGTTATGTTAATCAAATTTGTAGAGCGCGCTGTTACCCTAGGGTGTCCTGGCGCTATGCACTGCCTGCTAAAAAAGAAAGGTGGCCAGAAGGCATTATTGGTTAAAAAGCCAGGTTTTGAGCCCCTTCCTGAAGGAGAGGAGGTCTGAAGCGTTCCTCAGTTGGAAATGAAGCTCGTTCCAAGATTTGGACGCACTGTTAATAAAGCTTCTGCCTCCCCAACCTGCTTTTTTAAAAACGCTGATTGTGACTTTCTTCGCCCCTATTGATCGTAACGCTCTCCTTGGGATGTACCACTGAATTTTTCGTTGCATGTAATCCGGGCCTTTGCCATTAAGGGCTTTAAAAACAGTGCACAGCGCTTTGAAGCGTATTCTGTGTCTGACAGGGAGCCAGTGCAGCTGTTTGATCTCTTCCTTTACAGAGGCAAACTTTGAGGTCCCTGAGAGCAGTCTGGCTGCCGCATTCTGAACCATCTGAAGCTTGTTAATATATTGTTTTTGAGGATTCATTTAGAGTTTGTTGCAGTAATCCAGCCGAGACATAATGAGTGCCGAGATTACTGTTTTGAGGCCATTGTCGTTGAGATAGAACTTAATCTTTTTTATGATCTTTAGTACATAAAAACAGGCCGAGGTAACTGAACTTATTTGGTCACCTAGTGCCAGCTTATTGTCCATTAACACTCCCAGATTCCTGGCTTTCTCAGTGGGTATGGGGCATGAGCCAAGGTCAGCCGGCCACCAGTCTGGAGTCCACACTAGCGGATTCTTCCCAAATTTTATGACCTCAGTTTTATTAGAGTTGAGTTTTAAACAGTTTGCAGACATCCATCTGGAGATAGCAGCCATGCAGTCATGGAATCGAGCCCCCGTTTCCTTTTCAGAGCCCTCCCTTAGTGACAGCACTATTTGGGTGTCGTCAGCATAAGAGGTCAACTGGAAGCCAAAAGACCTAATCACACCAGCTAGGGGAGCCACGTACACGTTAAAAAGTGTCGGGCTGAGGGAAGAGCCCTGTGGGACCCCACAAGGAAGGGTGAAAGGTTTAGACTGGCAGTTGTCCATATCCACGGTTTGTACTCTGTCAGAGAGAAATGACTGCAGAAGCTTCCAGGCAGACCCATTTATCCCGGCCCTAGACAGACGGTCCATCAAAACTTTGTGATGGACCGTGTCAAAGGCCGCGGACAGGTCTAACAAGATCAATACAGCATTACCTCCCCTGTCCAGGGCCTCCCGAATTTCCTCCGTGGATTTAATTAAGGCAAGCTCCGTGCTGTGTTCTGCTCTAAAGCCATATTGGGATGGATCAAGCGTCTGTTCGGATTGAATAAAGGCATTAAGTTGTATGTTCATAGCTTTTTCTAAGGCCTTGGCAGGAAGCGGGAGTCGAGATATAGGCCTGTAATTATTGGGGTCACCTGCATCAAGATTCTGTTTTTTTAGGAGGGGGAAAGATGCCAGAGCTGAATATCTCGTTCAGCAAGGGCGTAAGGGCCGAGCCAATAACTCCCGAAATTTGTTTCAATAAGTAAGCTGGACAGGGATCAGATGGAGCTCCCGAACGAATGGAATTCAGAATTTTAATAGTATCCGGAACCGTGAGAGATTGAAAGTGATCTAATACGGCAGAGGTTGTTGAGCTATCTTGTCCGAATGTATATGGCAGCTCAAGCTCCTTATTATCTGCTGGGGAGAAGGAGGAAAAAATAGATTCCACCTTTGATTTAAAGAAGTCGGCCAATTGATCGCAGAATTTGGGGCTGCTGGAGCTCTTAGGGGCATTTGGTATGGCTAATTTTTTGAGTGTCTTAAAGAGTTCCTTGGAGTTTGATTTTGAGACATCTTATACCCTACTACTAGCTTACTAAACATAAAGTTGCAATCTTTGGGGGCAAGAATCACGCTAATTGGTCCATTGGAGGGGTGGCAAGAATCACCTCATTGCCCTCCTTGTTCAAACCGGTTCTAAAATTGTTTATGGTTCATCCTTTCACACGACCTTTGGGTAATAGCAGTCCGATTAACAGTTCATTTAATGTTTCTCTTTTTGTAGCTCATTTTAAACAGTCCATTGTTAATTCACTGAGGCTCGTCCCCTGTTCTCACGGATGCACGCTGAGTCTTTCTTGGCATTCTCCTTGTGTCAGGTCAGCCTGACCTTGACACTTCTCACTCTGAGCTTGACTCGTACCCACGTGATATGGTTCTGCGGCTTTCTTCCGCTTAGAAGCCATCTTTGCGTCTGCGCATTGAGCTCATCTACCTCGGCAGCCATTTTTACAGCACGGCCTAACAGGCCCGAACGAACCATCATGAAAACAAACACAATCACATTTAAAATAAAGAAAATAAGCCTTTCTGTTTCCCACCCATCATTCTAAGTACCCCAATTAGGTGTTACCTAGCAAAAGCGACATTTAAAGCCATGTTTACTTACCATCCGCATTCTTTTGCCTCAATACAATTTACTACATAGCACAAATTATGCAATTTTACTCTAATTAATACGCAAATCACAAAATTAGTATTACTTACTTTTACAATGGTGAATAAGTTAATTTTGCACACAAATTGCGATTACCATTTATATAAGTTTTTACCAAAAAGTGTAAAGTGTTGGTTAGTCGATCAAACAATTAGTAACATTAATTTATTAGTATGGATATTTAGGGGTTCCAAAATTTTTTCATTTACCTCGCTCCATCACTATTCACAGCTAGAGGGAATCATAAAGTTAATTTAACCTCGGCTGCTGTCATTAATATTCCCAATGTAGGGCATCCTCCTTCTATGATGAAAGGAATGTAATTTGAAGGGTTTGCCCTCTTTCGTGAATTAAGATTGGTGTATAGAAATCTGTTTTGTTTCACATGTAGGAATGTTAAATGTATATACATGTTGTTGTTTGTATTTGTATTGTATCTTCACTCTTGAATGAATAAGTGTTTGTCTCGTATCAGACTACCTGAAAACAAGAAAAAGATTCATAAAATGAGATATTAAAAGGTTAAATAAATAACCAGATCTAGTTGGATTGATTCCAGTGATCTTTGCTTCAACTGGTAAGCAGTTAAATCAAGGAGTAGCCGGGTACACTGTTGTGCACTACTTATTTCGGCCCCACCTGGCTACTGTCTTTTGGGCCAAACTCCTCTTTTTGTTCGTTGACTTTTAGAAAGTTGGCATTTTCTTGTCCCAACCATTTAGTGCTTGCAACTGGTTCCCAGGTCACATGACTGGGTGAGTGGCATTTGGCCTTTGTATATTCCTCCCCGACAGCCACACACTAGTGGGACTAGGTGTGCCTGAATGGGCTATCACTATCAGGATGGGGGTGGCGGAGCTGTGCACATCCCTACTTACACATCAATAAGCTGGGCCCTACTGACGCACAAAGAACTTCACACTAGCCATTTGTGCCTGTAGCCAGGCTTGAGCCAGGGCAGAGAGGCAGGAAATTCCAGGCACGTCTGTGGTGGGAAGCATCCAGATGTCAGTTCAGTTCTGGACCTGCGGAAGGACTCTCAGAGGACTGCCTGCTGCTGTGTCCTGCTGTGTACTTCAGAAGAACTGCTTTGCTTCTGCAAGAAGGACTGCTCTGCTGCCTGAAGCCTGCTTTGAGCACCAGAGGTATGGCCTGCTGCTGTAACCCTACTCTTCTCCTTGAACCCAGGACTTTCAGAAGTGACTCCAAGGGCCTGTTGGCTGGCCTCAAGAACAGAAAAGGCTCTAACCTTCTTGAATCCTCACCTGGACTCTAAATGACTGAGTCCTGGCACTCCAAGTGGTGCTTCTCCTGTCTTTGACCCTTGGAAGAGGTGGTAGAGGTGCCCAAATAGCCCAATCCAAAACTTGGGACTTAGAAGATTTTTGCCCAAAAAATGGTCTGAGAACCGAGAGGAGACTGAGACCTACCTGCTCATTGATCACCCAAGGTGGATCACTGGCTGGCCTGACATTGCAGCAGCTCCCACTAAATTCTTCTCTGCAGCAACAAATCCTGCGCAATGGCTCCTCGTAGAAGGGTTATCCAGCCTTGTGGAGCCCTTTGTTGTTTACAACCTGAAGCTACATTTTGCTGGAGATTTTCGACTTCCAAAAAAGAGACAAAGTCTGAACACAGGAATTTACAAGCATCCACGCTACATAGAATGTGTCTATAGGACTTCATTACAACTATTTAATACCGGTACTTGCCCACATATCCACTAGTGGATTATCTATTTTGAACAGAACACAAAATGAGACTATCAGTTGAGTGGAGTACAGTCTTCTTGGGCCAAATAATGAAGCTGTGGTACCCACAAAGATGGCATTGCCATAATCAATTCGGAATATAACTAGTACCTACACTACTTTTCTGAAGTTGTTGGAAGCAAAGAACAATAATTCTGCTTTCGGTTCAAAATTCTCAACCTATATTGACGTGGATAAAAACAAATATAACCACAGAGCTAGTGATTTCATATCATGTCACAGAGAGGGAGAGGAACCTAAATTCTGCAGTATGTAAGCAAACTATGTTGAATTTCTCATTACGTGGACAATGAATCAAGATATATTCCGATACTCTCAGACTGAACTTTAAGATATTATATGACATTCATTTCTGTTCTTTTGAAAGGCAATCTTTCAGTCTGATAATGTCTTAGAATGAGAAAAATTCTGATAAATCTTTGTGTCGTTTGCATATACACGGTGCTGTGCCTCGTCTATTCAAAATTAATTCTGACATTTGAGTAGGCTCCCTCAAAAAGGTTGTAAAATAGAAAATAAAGTATTGAGTTGGCAAAATATTGGTTACTCTTTTATCCCCGTAAACGACTTTTAGCATAATCCTCCTTATTTGTGTTCATATGGAAATCCAACATTTTGAGATAATTTTGTCAGCTCCTCAATAATTTTATGTACATGGCAATGTTTTTCCAGAGTCCCCAAAATCTTATTATTTTTGGCAGTAAATTCTGTATTTATCCTGCTACATCGATCAGATGTGTTTGTATTTTTAGGCTTATTCTGAAGGAAAACAAGCCTGTTAGTATGTCTGGCCTTCCTACTAGCCTCATTAGAACTGTCTATCTGCATACTCTTTGCTGAAATCTCTTAAAAGATTTGATTTATTCAACCATATCAATATCCATGTGAATGCAATGTACTTTAATCCTAAGCAGCCCATTGAATTATGTATTATTATTTTGTTTCAATGCACGCCCAGACAGTGCATACAGTACACTGTTAACTTCTGAGTTCTCCCTATAAATCTTACTGTGTAAGATATTATTTAGCCCATATAGTGTCAAATCTAAATCCAAATATTAATGTCACAGAGTCCTTTCTGTAAATTGGTGCCATTTGGTTTGATAAGTTTTCATCCAACTGTTCCTGAGATATGTGTCAAAATGTGAGTTGCTAATACGTATGTGTAAGTGCTGTATATTCGGGTTTTGTTTGCAATCTCAAGATAGAAAACACCAACAATGACTTTAAAAAGCTCATGCCCCACTTAGGTGCATGAACAGTAGACACCCACTCTATTTCTTATTCTATGTTTGTGATCATAGGTATGAAGGGGGAAAAGAAAAGAAAGAATCAAGCACAGTGGGAGAGGTACACCCATTGATGTACATCTGTCCCTGCAGTTTAAAAAAAAAAAATAGGGTATAGTGCCAGTGGTGATCTGCCCTGTTCTTTAGTTCCTGCAGAATTGAGGAGGCAATGGAGGAGCACTCACAGTTGTTTCAGCTGCCTGTTCTCAATTTGGAGCAGAGCTGTGGGACAGTTAGACGCTGCCCCACTCCTCTGTGATTCTCAGCCTTTTGCAGCCCACAGAGGAGCATAGCGCTGGCCCCCTTCACTTTTGTGCTTTGAAAACCTGCTCACAAGTTGTGAGTCACAACCCTGGGCAAAGGTGCTGCCTATGGGCTCAGTTCATACTAGACTACACATGCATACATACATATAAGGGAGCAGTAAGACCCATGCTCTTAGGCAAAGGGGGTGGTTCTAAAACTAGGAGAAATAAATATACTCCCCTTACCCATACCCATGGGCAATGTAGGAGTGGCTAGAACAGTATAACACTTGCCTTTGCCAAGGCTGTAGAGCTAATATCCCCTGATGCTCTCTGCCATTGGTCAAGCCTGGGGTGTGTAAGACCACCATGGCCCCATTTTTTCAGTCTCTCCTACTAGTGCTCTGAGGGATAGTGACAAGGCATTGAGAGGGGACAAGATCACACAGAGAGGACAGCAATAGAAGAACAGGCACAGAAGGATAATGAGAGATAGACAGAGGCAAGGGAGAAGGATAAGGACAGTGGCAGAGGGACAGTGAGATGAGGACAGAGTGAGAAGTATGGCAAAGAGATGGACATGGACAGTAGAATAGGCACAGGGACAGTTGGGCAGAAAGAGAATGAATGCCCAAAACATAGAGCCAGGGACAAGGGGACAAAGATAGGTCAGTGGAACAGAGATAGAGGGACAGTGATAGAGGGACATGAGCTGGACAGGAACAGGGCAATAAATAGAGGAATTTGGATACAGGGACAGCAAGAGGGAAAGGGACATAGACATGCACAAGGTCATTAGCAAATGGATAAGGACGGGGACAGAGGGACAGGCTCAGGGACAGAGAGAGAGAGAAAAAGAGAGAGAGCAAGAGAGAGAGAGAAAGACAGACAGACAGAGACAAAGAGGGAAACAGAAGAGCAGAGAGAAGATTTTCTGAATGTTCTGCACTGTCACAACCTTTTATGTTGAGTACAGCAACTCACCAGCATCCTGAACACCTCCATCTCCACAGCAACCTTCCCGGACAGATGAAAATACGCAGACGTCAGACCCCTCCTAAAAAAGCCTCCGCCGTCCCCAGCGATCTCAAAAAATATTGTCTGATCTACCTGCTCCCCTACCGGGCCAAATTACTTGAGAAAGCCATCAACCAGCAGCTCACCGAATTCCTGGAAAATAACCACCTACTGGACGCCTCACAATCAGGATTTCGTGACAACCACAGCACTAAGACCGCGCTCATTGCCGCCACAGATGACATCTGAACACTCCTCGACCACGGAAAAACTGTGGCCCTGATCCTCCTCAACCTATCTGCGGCATTCGACACTGTCTCCCAGAACACCCTTGTCAACAGACTCTAAAACATAGGCATACAGCAAGACGCCCAAGTGGATCGCCTCCTTCCTTTCAGGATGAACATAGAGCATCCGACTGCCTTCCTTTACCTCCGCACCCAAAGACATCATATCTAGCATACCACAAGGATCATCCCTCAGCCCCACCCTGCTTATCATTTACATGACCTTGTCAGATCCCATGGACTCAACATAATCCCCTACGCAGATGACGCCCAACTGATCGTCTCAATCACCGAGGACCCCTCCAACGCCAAAACTAACTTCTGCAACACCATGACCAACGTAGCCAAATGGATGAGAGATAACTGCCTCCAACTCAACTCCGACAAAACTGAAGTACTGATCTTCGGGAAGAACACCTCCGCATGGGACCACACCTGGTGGCCTGCAAGACTCAGACCTACACCCACACTGACTGATCTTGCACTCAACCTCTACATCATCCTCGAAAGCCAACTGTCCACGAAACAAGTCAACGCAGGTGCCTCTTCCTGCTTCCACACACTTCACATACTCCACAGAATCTTCAGATGGATCCCAACCAACACCAGAAAGACCGTCACTCAGGCCCTCATCACCAGCTGCCTCGACTACTGCAATGCCCTCTACGCTGGCATCTCCATCCAGCTCCTCAGAACACTCCAGACCATACAGAATGCTGCAGCCAGACTCATCCTGGACCTCTCCAAATGAACCCACATTGCCCCCCACCTGAGAGACCTCCACTGACTCCCCATCCAGAAGAGATACAAGTTCAAGATCCTCACGCATGCCTACAAAGCCCTCCGCAATCTAGGACATGCCTACATCAACCATTGACTGAACTTCCACCAACCCGCTAGACAACCATCATAGCTGCAGCTATGGCTTCTCCTTCTCCTACATCGCTGCCAAGTCCTGGAACGACCTTCCCCTCCAGCTCTGTACAGCCTCTTCACTGGCAGACTTCAGAAAGAGAATCAAGACCTGGCTCTTCAATGGAGACACAGTGCCCAGATACCCCTGGGGGTGACAATGTTGCACTTTACAAATACTGTTTGATTGATTGATTGATTGATTGATTGATTGATTGAGTGTGATAAACCCATTCCTACAAATTATTAAGTGCATGTCTAAATGTAATATGGCTTATTACAGCTCAAACCTAGGTGGGGAACAACCAAGCACTGTACAAAACAAACCATTACCAATACTGGATTGCACACAACATCGAAGGGCTGGAAAGATGTAGTGGGGTCCAAGGGCCTGGAGGCACCAATCTACTCCTTACCAGACGGAATTGGGGTGCTCCATGGAGCGATGAGTTTTCAGCTGCTTCTTGGAGATTTTGAACGCCAGTCAGTCTAATGTCCAAGAGCCTCATTCCAACAAGCAACAATGCAGAAATTGCTATTTTTCATGGCTTTGAACACACACATTTTTCACTGTTCAAGCGAAATCCAAGTTAATATAGTTCATGAGCTTCATCAGTATCCAACTGTTACAAAACAACTGAGCCACAATAACACATGGGTCTCACAATTAAATCGAGGACTGCTTGGATCCCTTTGGATTTGTGTGAAATATGATGAAAAACTACAAATTTAATACCTCTCCAACAATCCCGAAATGTTCAACTCAAGTGGCTTATTGTAATGACATTTAGTGCCATTTGTAATCAAACAAACCTATTAAGGAGCTCCCTGGCCCTATCATAGGAACCTGGCACTTGTGGAAGAACAAATGTAGGAAACACCAATTGCACCATGTTTATTGCTCCTGCAAACCACCACTTTGGGCAGGATTACCAATGAATGTATTCAATAAAGAACGGGATCTCATACACCTTCTGTGGTACTGCAAAATATGTACTTGGGGAAGACTGATTTTTCTTTCCCAGAACTTTGAGAAGATTGCCCAATCTACAGGTTAGCCCAAGATAGGTGGGGAAACTATGTGGCATCTTTTCTGGCCAGAGACTTGCTGGCTGCCTACTAGGCAATGATTATTACAAGACAAACTGCTTATGATGAGGTGAAAAAAATGCTATTTGAGGGAATGGGACTAGATGCAGAGTACTGCAGACAGAAGTTCAGGAAAGAAAAGGTGCTATCAGGGGATCCTCCATAAGCTTTTTGTTCCCAAATCAGAGATATAGTAGTCAGATGGCTGCACCATGAATCTTTAACAAAGGCCAAAATATTAGAACAGTTTCTCAATGTCTTGAGCCTGAATACTCAGGTGAATGGTGCACCAACATAGTAACTTGATGCTAGATTCAGCCATTGGACTAGCCATTGCCTTTGCAAGAGCCCAGTAAGGGAGAACAAAAATGGACAATGTGGTTCCCTTTAAAAGGAATAATTCCCATCGAAGGGGAAACAGGAATCTGTTGACCTATACAGGGCGAGGTACAGGCGACAGCAAGGGCATTAGAGCCACTACTATCAGCAATAATGGGCCCTAGTGTTTTGACTCGAGGGACTGGGGGAACATTACCAGATTTTGCCCAAAGAGGACAAGCCCAGTGAAGTTGGCGTAACCAAAAGATCCACATATAATTCTGGCATGGTGCCCACTGCTTATAACTGTTCAGTCGAGTGAATGGGAGAAAAAACAATAGCCTTGACATGGGCTGCGGGCAATTTGTAGGACAATGTGACTTTGTGACACCTCAGGAGATATTACCCAGTCAACAGGTAGTGATAAAATGGAGATAGGAAGACCTATCCTGTAGCTAACAATAATTTACAAAAGGTATTTCTTAGTTCATGGACAAATTTAGGGTATTGCCCAGTCTCGGCTAATAGGGACTGACGACCCTCATTTCGAAACACTGCCAGAGAAGAACTTGGGCATGGACAAACTTGGTGACAGGAAGCCTCTTATGCTCGAGGGAGCATATATCCAATGAAGATTGTTATATCTGGTAGAGAGAAAAGGCAGGAAAGAAGAGAGCATGCCCTGGCCAAACAGAATGTGTTCCTATGTCAGGAAATTTGGAGAGGAGACTGGGGAATCAGGGCCGTTCCCTAAGGGAAGATCATTTGTTACTGCAAGGATGTGCCTAAGCCCAGGAAGATGAAGACCAACATGAGGTATGTCCCTATTTTTTGGAAAAAATGGCTACTGTATATAAAAGATGCTGGCAGTAGCCTATTGTCACTTACAAGGGGGACTCTTTAGTAATTCAAGCATTCATAGCCAATTCTACCAATTCTTAGTCAAATTAATAGATACTGTTGTGAATGTGCTAAAAGTTGAGCCCCTGCAAACCTCCAAAAGAGCTCATGTAAAGCATGCCACTCATTGACATACCATTGCAGAGAGTTAGCAAAGACTTAGTAGGGTCACTTATGCCTTCTAGAAGAGGATATAAACATATCCTGGTCATAATTCACTATTCAATCTGATACCCTGAACCCATCCACCTGCAACAGAGAGGAATGTTGCAGATTGTATCAGCAGCCATGATCAAGAATTTTTTCATTTCAAGTACAGGATTCTAAAGAGAAATATTGACAAGTCAGGATACTGCAATCACATCCAAGCTGATGAAACTATAAGTGAGCAGCTAGAGTTATACAGATAGGAAATCCTCCTATCACCTACAAACTGACGGGCTAGTGGAATGATACAAAACCACACTCAAGGTGACATTTAAAATTATATGTGAGAATGAAGGAAAGGATTAGGATGGAATGCTGCCCATAGCTATGTTTACTGTATGTTGTCAAAGTCCAGGCCAACCTGGGCTTTTCTGTATTTGAATTGCTGTTTGGTTGAAGACCAATACTCTTCTGGAGATGATGAGTGAGGTATAGGAATCTCAGTCCAATGATATTAAGACCCTACTCGAGTATGTGACCCAACTTTGGCCATGCATTGGTAAGATAAGGGAATTAGCCAAAGAACATTTGTAAGAACTCCAAACCAAGCAACAGTGATATTATAATCAACATGTGGCCAACTGTGTGGCCAGGCTGTTAGCAGCCGTAGCCGAGGTAGTTAACCCTGAGGTTAATTTCCTTATCAATACATCACTCCAGAATGCCATTGTACCACTGGAGTGGAAGCAGGCCAAACTTCTAGCTCTGCTAAAGAAGCCATCTTTGGACCCTTCTAGCCCTGCTAGCTATCGCCCTATCTCCCTCTTACCGGCAGTAGCAAAGGTATGTGAGAAAGCGGTGTATAAACAGCTCGCTGAGTATTTGGAAGTATCTGGCCTGTTACATCCTGCTCAATCGGGATTTAGGGCCACATATAGCACAGAGACGGCTCTGGTCGAAATTACAGAGGCAATCAGGGACTGTCTGGATGCAGGTGGCAGAGCGGCTCTGATTTTGTTGGACCTCTCTGCAGCCTTCGACACGGTACCTCATGTCCAACTTCTGGACCGGCTGTCGAGCATAGGTGTCTCTGGTTTGGCGTGGAAATGGATTAAGTCCTTCTTGGAAGATAGATCACAGCAAGTGTGGCTACCGCCGGCCTCATCGGCACCTAAAAAGGTTTCGACTGGGGTGCCTCAGGGCTCTACTCTTAGCCCGTTGCTTTTTAATATATATGTCACCCCATTGGTCCATCTTGCCGAGGAGCTGGGAGCCAAGATCATAGCGTATGCGGATGATACCCAGCTCCTCTTCACTTGGAAGGACAAAGACACAGATCCAACTCAGGCCAAGAAATGCCTTATCGGTGTCTTTAAATGGCTTGCAGACGCTCAGCTCAAGTGTAACGAGGAGAAGTCTGAGGTTCTCTTGTATGGGTCCTTCCCCCCGCAGTTCAGGGAAGTATTATGGCCAGCAGACTACCCTTCACCTAATTCGGAGGGTTTATCAGTTAAGAACTTGGGGGTCTTGTTTAGTGAAGATCTTCGCTTTGAGACACGTATAAAAAAAAAAAGCGGGTCAGTGCTTTGGAACTCTGAAATCCCTGAGGAAGTTTTTGCCTTTGCTGCCCAGGGCCGCTAAGGAAATGGTTACTCGCGCCCTGACTTTAACACGCATTGATTATGCCAATGCCCTGTATATCGGTCTGCCAGGGTACTTATTGAAGAAGTTACAAATAATACAGAATGCGGCGGACAGAATCTTGCTAGGTGTAGCAGGCAGGGCTAGTGTAAAACATCTTTTGCGTGACTTACCCTGGCTCCCGGTGGCCCAAAGAGTCAAATTCAAAGCCTTGACCCTGCCACATGCAGCTTTGCATGGGTCAGGCCCCCCCACCTCAGACAATGTTTCAGTTTCTATGTGCCTCGGTGACAACTACGCTCAGCCTCACAGCGCCTGGTGGTGATCCCTCGCTTCCGTCGGACAAGGATGGGGGGAGCTCCCTCTCCTTTAAGGTGGTAGAAGCTTTGAACAATCTCCCACTTGCATTGCGTAGTACCCAGTTACCTAGGCTGTTCAGAAAACTACTGAAAACTCTGCTGTTCAGTTAATTTGGTGTCGTCGTTTCTAGCTCCTTTGTTATCCTTTGGCTTCCGCGCCGGGACACTCATGAGTAGCCGTGCGCGTAACAAGTGCGTATAGCATAACATAACATAGTAAGCTTTTAGTGTTTGTTCCCAGGGATTAGGTTCTAGTGCTTTTGCCTAATTGTGAAAAGGAGATGCTGGCCCAGTGGTATGGTCCATATAGAGTACTAAAGTCAAATACCAGGAGGAGTTATCAGAAATGAGGAACAAGAGCCAGATGCATCATGTGAACTTGCTAAAAAAATAGGAGAGACCATCACCCACTCAGACAGTCTAACTAGCAGAAGATGCATTGGACATCAACAATGGTTCAGAGCTTTCTGCATTAGAACAATAAGAACTGAAGTCACTTCTAGGGGAATTTCTGACCTTTTTGTTTGGAAACCCCGGTTGTACATCAGATTTGCACTGCACATAGTAAGGTAGTAAAGCAAGATCCGAGGCTTGACAAGTGCTCAGTAGGGGTGAGATTAAAATCTTAGACCTGGGTGTCATTTAAATCTCTAGGAGTGAAAGAAATTCACCCACAGATTTGGTGCCAAAAAAAGACAGCACCATACACCTTTGTATTAACTGTGGAAAGATTAACCTAATATCCAAATTTGACTCATCTACTTCCCACATAGATGAAATGGGAGAACAGATGTGAGAGGCTAATTAATCATGGTGTAAACCACTTTAATGTTCTGCCCTTTGAATTTTATGGGGTATCAGCTAACTTCCAGAGGCTAATGGACACTATTATTCAGCCACATAGTGCATATGTTTTGTCTTCTATAGCTAGGATTGGCACAAACTCCTGGCAGATTTGAGGTAGTCTTTTACCCTCTCAGACATTCAGGGTTAAGGATTAACCCGAAAAAGAGTAAATTGGCACCTAGCCAAGTCACATATATAGGTTACTTGCTAGGGCAGGGTTATATCAAGCCCCAGGAAGAAAAAGTCATGGCTGTAAGAACTTGTCATTTTTTGGTGGCAAAAGGAACATGTGTGCTATTTTAAGATTTGTGGGGTACTACCTCAGGATTATACCTACCTTTTCACATGTCCAGCCCCTTTGTGAGGCCTGGTTAAGATACCAAGAATAAACATTTAAGATTTCCTAGTGTGATTCCAGTAACCCTGCTTGATCAGTTCAAGTTCCTTATCTGTTCTGAACCGGTATTAAAGCCCCCAAACTTCCCAAAAGTATTTATTCTGCAAACAGTTGCTTTAGGATTAGGGCTAGGGTTGGTTCTTTCCTAGGAGGACGTGGAGGGGCAGGAATGGCCAATCACTTATATCAGTAGGAAGCTACTTCCTTGTGAATGAAGAGATATTCACCAAAGAGAAAGTGTTTGGCCATAATTGGTTCGTAGTGAGCCCCAGATATTACCTGGAAGGGAGGGAGTTTGTGCTGTACACTGACCACTCTCGTTTGTTATGGGTGAGTGAGAATAAGAACAATAATAGTAGATATTGAGATGGCTCTTGTCATTGCACATACTTACATTCCAGGTCACATATAGAAAAGGTTCATCTCAAGGAAATATTGATTTTCTTTCTAGGCCCTCAAGTCTGGTTCCTCCTAACCATTAGAACCTAAGGAGAGAAATGTGCCAGATAAGGCAAGAGTACTTTACCAAGTCAAACTCAAGGCTGGCAGGATCAGGGGCTCCAACATACACCTGGAGAGAGAGACAAAATGTTACTACAGGGAAAGAAGGAAAGGAAGAAAGACGAGAGAGAGAAAGAGAGAGAGAGAGAGACAAGAAAACTAACATAGACTAGAAAGGAGAAAATACAGGAAGGTCTAATTGAATTACCACAGAAAGAGCAGAAGGCTCTAACGAGGGATGCAGGAGAGAACACCACTGAGAGGAATCGACCACCATCCCTATGGAGGGGAACCACGGAAGCAGAGAGGACGTCAGTGGGATGAAACCCGAGGCACAGGAGTGACCCCAGGAGGAAGAACGCACCGAAGGAAAGGAAGATGCCAAAACCCTCCAAGAGGACTAGGAAGAAGAGTGGACTAGGAAGTGGTGGTTCCCGGCATTGCCAGTAAGACGCCGAAACCTACCACGGTCCGAGAATGAGCAGTGGCCTGCCTAGGTGAGTCTCAGACAACAGCCTTTGATGCAGGATGAACATCCCTGTTACAGGGTAGAGGGAGGAAGGGGTACAGCTGGTTGTGTTGCCCAGAACCACATGACCCCATGACAGAACCCAGGGAAAGGAAGTGAAAAAAGAAAGTTATCCAGGGAATAGTTCACCATATTTCTAAATATTGCACAAAGTTGAGGGAAGTTGTCCACCGAAAAGGAGTCTAAAAGATATACTTCCTTCCTAAAATCTGAGTCTGAGACAAGAGAAAGAGGGATGACACTAGTGTTTTTCTTATATAAACAAATTTATTTAATAAGACTTACCTGTTGTTTTTCCGAGAGCCATTGGACATGCTGCTAGGGAAGTCGGGGTTGCCCAAACCCTTCCAAGCAGCCTGGAATCATGGATTTTTTTTGAGACTCCGATATTATCCCAAATTGTGCAATAAATCATCCCTGAGAAACTTACTTGGAGTCCCGAGTCCGCTTACTGATATACTCATATTTTACCCACTAGCAGCTGGTCTCGCGGAAGAATGGTGGGGCGGGGGAGGGTAATGGAGTGTGGGGGGATGGACAGACAACAAACTAAAAACAAAAAAAGAAAATTACTTACCTGCTCCTTGCCAGTCGCCGCTCTGCCGCTCTTCTCCTTCCTGCTGTGTACGTGCTGAGGCTCCCAGACTCCCCACGGCCAATCCCAGTGCTTCTCTCATGCTGGTACCAGCATGAGAGAAGCGATGGGATTGGCCTGAGTGGGCTTGTTTTCTGCTCCAAAGGGGACTGGGAGCCTACATATGCTGTTCTCTCCACCCGGCAATGCAGCTTGGGTTGGGGAGATGTCAATGTGCATGACAGTTTGGCCGTCCTAAGACGGACGGCCAAACCGTTATGCGCACTGACAGTAGTACTGCCCACCACTCCCCTTCTGTGCCTGCCAAAGACTCAGCTCCTTCCTGAGGAAAAATAAAATTATAATAATACTGTTTTATTATCTTTTTATTTTTCCTTTCCCTCAGCTGGGCAGCGGGGGGGGGGGGGGTGATGCGCCGTAGCGGAGGACCCCCGCTGCACTAGACATGTAATAAGTACCAATAACATGTTTTTTTCATGTGTATTAGTTTTTAGGTCTCGCCTGGTGTTGGAGCGTGCATGCGCTCCTAGCCCTGCGAGGGCTATAGTAAACACTCTAAGAAGGGGAACTTTAATCCACGCCCCTGTGTCTCGACCGTTTCCAATTGGCTTAGGTCGTGATTAATGTTTTTTCCGTGCTTTTGGTTTGCTGGCTGCCACTTTTGTTGACGCCCTTGCAGTTTTGTGATGCCGCCCATCGTGACAAGCGCATCTGTTTATACTCAGCCCAGATGCAAATACAAGCGGCTGAATGAAAACAGATGCTCCCACCGCGCGCTTTCACTATTGCGCGCTCGAGCTCACGGCGTCTCTATCAGCTTGCCTCCGACAGCAGATGGGCACGGCGTCTCTTCAGTCTTCACTTTCACTTAGCACGATCCAAATCTGTATGTTGTAAGTCCGTATGATGTACTTTGATGTTTAAATGGATTCTGGGGAGCGATGAGGAAGGGTGGCACTGGAAGGGTTCAATACCAGTTACATGGGTGCTTGCTTTCTAGTATTACGTTTTGTTGTTTCCTAATAGTTATATGTATCTTTATGCTTATTTCTCTCCGCAGCCATTTCTTACACCGGGCTTGTATTGTTGCATTTGCATTTGTTTATTTATGTAATTATTTTGGAGCGCGGTCCGCTAACTTTAGCGGCCGCGCTTTAGGTCAGAAGAGCTGCTTTAGAGGGAGAGAACCAGGTCAGCAGAGCCGCTTTAGAGCCAGAGAACCAGGTCAGCAGAGCTGTTGTAGAGCTAGAGAACCAGGTCAGCAGAACTGCTGTAGAGCCAGAGAACCAGGTCAGCAGAGCTGCTGTAGAGCCAGAGAACCAGGTCAGCAGAGCTGCTGTAGAGCCATAGAACCAGGTCAGCAGAGCTGCTGTAGAGCCAGAGAATCAGGTCAGCAGAGCTACTCTAGAGTCAGAGAACCAGGTCAGCAGAGCTGCTGTAGAGCCAGAGAACCAGGTCAGCAGAGCTACTCTAGAGGCAGAGAACCAGGTCAGCAGAGCTGCTGTAGAGCCAGAGAACCAGGTCAGCAGAGCTGCTGTAGACCCAGAGAACCAGGTCAGCAGAGCTGCTGTAGAGCCATAGAACCAGGTCAGCACAGCTGCTTTAGAGCCAGAGAACCAGGTCAGCAGAGCTGCTCTAGAGCCAGAGAACCAGGTCAGCAGAGCTGCTGTGAGAGCCAGAGAACCAGGTCAGCAGAGCTACTCTAGAGCCAGAGAACCAGGTCAGCAGAGCTGCTGTAGAGCCAGAGAACCAGGTCAGCAGAGCTGCTTTAGAGCCAGAGAACCAGGTCAGCAGAGCTGCTCTAGAAGCAGAGAACCAGGTCAGCAGAGCTGCTGTAGAGCCAGAGAACCAGGTCAGAAGAGCTACTCTAGAGCCAGAGAACCAGGTCAGCAGAGCTGCTGTAGAGCCATCGAACCAGGTCAGCAGAGCTGCTTTAGAGCCATAGAACCAGGTCAGCAGAGCTGCTGTAGAGCCAGAGAACCAGGTCAGCAGAGCTACTCTAGAGTCAGAGAACCAGGTCAGCAGAGCTGCTGTAGAGCCAGAGAACCAGGTCAGCAGAGCTACTCTAGAGGCAGAGAACCAGGTCAGCAGAGCTGCTTTAGAGCCAGAGAACCAGGTCAGCAGAGCTGTTGTAGAGCCAGAGAACCAGGTCAGCAGAACTGCTGTAGAGCCATAGAACCAGGTCAGCACAGCTGCTTTAGAGCCGGAGAACCAGGTCAGCAGAGCTACTCTAGAGCTAGAGAACCAGGTCAGCAGAGCTGCTGTAGAGCCATAGAACCAGGTCAGCAGAGCTACTCTAGAGCCAGAGAACCAGGTCAGCAGAGCTGCTGTAGAGCCAGAGAACCAGGTCAGCAGAGCTGCTTTAGAGCCAGAGAACCAGGTCAGCAGAGCTGCTCTAGAGGCAGAGAACCAGGTCAGCAGAGCTGCTGTACAGCCAGAGAACCAGGTCAGAAGAGCTACTCTAGAGCCAGAGAACCAGGTCAGCAGAGCTGCTGTAGAGCCATAGAACCAGGTCAGCAGAGCTGCTCTAGAGCCTAAGAACCAGGTCAGCAGAGCTACTCTAGAGCCAGAGAACCAGGTCAGCAGAGCTGCTGTAGAGCCATAGAACCAGGTCAGCAGAGCTGCTGTAGAGCCATAGAACTCGGTCAGCAGAGCTGCTGTGAGAGCCATAGAACCAGGTCAGCAGAGCTGCTGTAGAGCCATAGCACTAGGTCAGCAGAGCTGCTTTAGAGCCGGAGAAACCAGGTCAGCAGAGCTGCTTTAGAGGGAGAGAACCAGGTCAGCAGAGCTGCTTTAGAGCCAGAGAACCAGGTCAGCAGAGCCGTTGTAGAGCCAGAGAACCAGGTCAGCAGAGCTGCTCTAGAGCCTAAGAGCCAGGTCAGCAGAGCTGCTCTAGAGCCAGAGAACCAGGTCAGCAGAGCTGCTGTAGAGCGATAGAACCAGGTCAGCAGAGCTGCTCTAGAGCCTAAGAACCAGGTCAGCAGAGCTGCTCTAGACCCTAAGAACCAGGTCAGCAGAGCTGCTGTAGAGCCATAGAACCAGGTCAGCAGAGCTGCTGTAGAGCCATAGAACTAGGTCAGCAGAGCTGCTTTAGAGCCAGAGAAACCAGGTCAGCAGAGCTGCTTTAGAGCAAGAGAACCAGGTCAGCAGAGCTGCTTTAGAGCCAGAGAACCAGGTCAGCAGAGCTGCTGTAGAGCCAGAGAACCAGGTCAGCAGAGCTGCTCTAGAGCCTAAGAACCAGGTCAGCAGAGCTGCTCTAGAGCCAGAGAACCAGGTCAGCAGAGCTGCTGTAGAGCCAGAGAAACCAGGTCAGCAGAGCTGCTTTAGAGGGACAGAACCAGGTCAGCAGAGCTGCTTTAGAGCCATAGAACCAGGTCAGCAGAGCTGCTTTAGAGCCAGAGAACCAGACCAGCAGAGCTGCTCTAGAGCCTAAGAACCAGGTCAGCAGAGCTGCTTTAGAGCCAGAGAACCAGGTCAGCAGAGCTGCTCTAGAGCCTAAGAACCAGGTCAGCAGAGCTGCTTTAGAGGGAGAGAACCAGGTCAGCAGAGCTGCTTTACAGCCAGAGAACCAGGTCAGCAGAGCTGCTTTTGAGCCAGAGAACCAGGTCAGCAGAGCTGCTCTAGAGCCTAAGAACCAGGTCAGCAGAGCTGCTCTACAGGCAGAGAACCAGGTCAGCAGAGCTGCTGTAGAGCCAGAGAAACCAGGTCAGCAGAGCTGCTTTGAGAGGAGAGAACCAGGTCAGCAGAGCTGCTTTAGAGCCAGAGAACCAGGTCAGCAGAGCTGCTTTAGAGCCAAAGAACCAGGTCAGCAGAGCTGCTCTAGAGCCAGAGAACCAGGTCAGCAGAGCTGCTTTAGAGCCATAGAACCAGGTCAGCAGAGCTGCTGTAGAGCCAGAGAACCAGGTCAGCAGAGCTGCTGTAGACCCAGAGAACCAGGTCAGCAGAGCTGCTGTAGAGCCATAGAACCAGGTCAGCACAGCTGCTTTAGAGCCAGAGAACCAGGTCAGCAGAGCTACTCTAGAGCCAGAGAACCAGGTCAGCAGAGCTGCTGTAGAGCCAGAGAACCAGGTCAGCAGAGCTACTCTAGAGCCAGAGAACCAGGTCAGCAGAGCTGCTGTAGAGCCAGAGAACCAGGTCAGCAGAGCTGCTTTAGAGCCAGAGAACCAGGTCAGCAGAGCTGCTCTAGAGGCAGAGAACCAGGTCAGCAGAGCTGCTGTAGAGCCAGAGAACCAGGTCAGAAGAGCTACTCTAGAGCCAGAGAACCAGGTCAGCAGAGCTGCTGTAGAGCCATCGAACCAGGTCAGCAGATCTGCTTTAGAGCCATAGAACCAGGTCAGCAGAGCTGCTGTAGAGCTAGAGAACCAGGTCAGCAGAGCTACTCTAGAGTCAGAGAACCAGGTCAGCAGAGCTGCTGTAGAGCCAGAGAACCAGGTCAGCAGAGCTACTCTAGAGGCAGAGAACCAGGTCAGCAGAGCTGCTGTAGAGCCAGAGAACCAGGTCAGCAGAGCTGCTGTAGAGCCAGAGAACCAGGTCAGCAGAGCTGCTGTAGAGCCATAGAACCAGGTCAGCACAGCTGCTTTAGAGCCAGAGAACCAGGTCAGCAGAGCTACTCTAGAGCTAGAGAACCAGGTCAGCAGAGCTGCTGTAGAGCCATAGAACCAGGTCAGCAGAGCTACTCTAGAGCCAGAGAACCAGGTCAGCAGAGGCTGCTGTAGAGCCAGAGAACCAGGTCAGCAGAGCTGCTTTAGAGCCAGAGAACCAGGTCAGCAGAGCTGCTCTAGAGGCAGGGAACCAGGTCAGCAGAGCTGCTGTAGAGCCTAAGAACCAGGTCAGCAGAGCTACTCTAGAGCCAGAGAACCAGGTCAGCAGAGCTGCTGTAGAGCCATAGAACCAGGTCAGCAGAGCTGCTGTAGAGCCATAGAACTCGGTCAGCAGAGCTGCTGTAGAGCCATAGAACCAGGTCAGCAGAGCTGCTGTAGAGCCATAGCACTAGGTCAGCAGAGCTGCTTTAGAGCCGGAGAAACCAGGTCAGCAGAGCTGCTTTAGAGGGAGAGAACCAGGTCAGCAGAGCTGCTTTAGAGCCAGAGAACCAGGTCAGCAGAGCCGTTGTGAGAGCCAGAGAACCAGGTCAGCAGAGCTGCTCTAGAGCCTAAGAGCCAGGTCAGCAGAGCTGCTCTAGAGCCAGAGAACCAGGTCAGCAGAGCTGCTGTAGAGCGATAGAACCAGGTCAGCAGAGCTGCTCTAGAGCCTAAGAACCAGGTCAGCAGAGCTGCTCTAGAGCCTAAGAACCAGGTCAGCAGAGCTGCTCTAGAGCCAGAGAACCAGGTCAGCAGAGCTGCTGTAGAGCCATAGAACCAGGTCAGCAGAGCTGCTGTAGAGCCATAGAACTAGGTCAGCAGAGCTGCTTTAGAGCCAGAGAAACCAGGTCAGCAGAGCTGCTTTAGAGCAAGAGAACCAGGTCAGCAGAGCTGCTTTAGAGCCAGAGAACCAGGTCAGCAGAGCTGCTGTAGAGCCAGAGAACCAGGTCAGCAGAGCTGCTCTAGAGCCTAAGAACCAGGTAAGCAGAGCTGCTCTAGAGCCAGAGAACCAGGTCAGCAGAGCTGCTGTAGAGCCAGAGAAACCAGGTCAGCAGAGCTGCTTTAGAGGGACAGAACCAGGTCAGCAGAGCTGCTTTAGAGCCATAGAACCAGGTCAGCAGAGCTGCTTTAGAGCCAGAGAACCAGGCCAGCAGAGCTGCTCTAGAGCCTAAGAACCAGGTCAGCAGAGCTGCTTTAGAGGGAGAGAACCAGGTCAGCAGAGCTGCTTTACAGCCAGAGAACCAGGTCAGCAGAGCTGCTTTTGAGCCAGAGAACCAGGTCAGCAGAGCTGCTCTAGAGCCTAAGAACCAGGTCAGCAGAGCTGCTCTACAGGCAGAGAACCAGGTCAGCAGAGCTGCTGTAGAGCCAGAGAAACCAGGTCAGCAGAGCTGCTTTAGAGGGAGAGAACCAGGTCAGCAGAGCTACTTTAGAGCCAGAGAACCAGGTCAGCAGAGCTGCTTTAGAGCCAAAGAACCAGGTCAGCAGAGCTGCTCTAGAGCCAGAGAACCAGGTCAGCAGAGCTGCTTTAGAGCCATAGAACCAGGTCAGCAGAGCTGCTTTAGAGCCAGAGAACCAGGTCAGCAGAGCTGCTCTAGAGCCAGAGAACCAGGTCAGCAGAGCTGCTCTAGAGCCTAAGAACCAGGTCAGCAGAGCTGCTCTAGAGCCAGAGAACCAGGGCAGCAGAGCTGCTGTAGAGCCAGAGAAACCAGGTCAGCAGAGATGCTTTAGAAGGAGAGAACCAGGTCAGCAGAGCTGCTGTAGAGCCAGAGAACCAGGTCAGAAGAGCTACTCTAGAGCCAGAGAACCAGGTCAGCAGAGCTGCTGTAGAGCCATCGAACCAGGTCAGCAGAGCTGCTTTAGAGCCATAGAACCAGGTCAGCAGAGCTGCTGTAGAGCCAGAGAACCAGGTCAGCAGAGCTACTCTAGAGTCAGAGAACCAGGTCAGCAGAGCTGCTGTAGAGCCAGAGAACCAGGTCAGCAGAGCTACTCTAGAGGCAGAGAACCAGGTCAGCAGAGCTGCTGTAGAGCCAGAGAACCAGGTCAGCAGAGCTGCTGTAGAGCCAGAGAACCAGGTCAGCAGAGCTGCTGTAGAGCCATAGAACCAGGTCAGCACAGCTGCTTTAGAGCCAGAGAACCAGGTCAGCAGAGCTACTCTAGAGCTAGAGAACCAGGTCAGCAGAGCTGCTGTAGAGCCATAGAACCAGGTCAGCAGAGCTACTCTAGAGCCAGAGAACCAGGTCAGCAGAGCTGCTGTAGAGCCAGAGAACCAGGTCAGCAGAGCTGCTTTAGAGCCAGAGAACCAGGTCAGCAGAGCTGCTCTAGAGGCAGAGAACCAGGTCAGCAGAGCTGCTGTAGAGCCTAAGAACCAGGTCAGCAGAGCTACTCTAGAGCCAGAGAACCAGGTCAGCAGAGCTGCTGTAGAGCCATAGAACCAGGTCAGCAGAGCTGCTGTAGAGCCATAGAACTCGGTCAGCAGAGCTGCTGTAGAGCCATAGAACCAGGTCAGCAGAGCTGCTGTAGAGCCATAGCACTAGGTCAGCAGAGCTGCTTTAGAGCCGGAGAAACCAGGTCAGCAGAGCTGCTTTAGAGGGAGAGAACCAGGTCAGCAGAGCTGCTTTAGAGCCAGAGAACCAGGTCAGCAGAGCCGTTGTAGAGCCAGAGAACCAGGTCAGCAGAGCTGCTCTAGAGCCTAAGAGCCAGGTCAGCAGAGCTGCTCTAGAGCCAGAGAACCAGGTCAGCAGAGCTGCTGTAGAGCGATAGAACCAGGTCAGCAGAGCTGCTCTAGAGCCTAAGAACCAGGTCAGCAGAGCTGCTCTAGAGCCTAAGAACCAGGTCAGCAGAGCTGCTCTAGAGCCAGAGAACCAGGTCAGCAGAGCTGCTGTAGAGCCATAGAACCAGGTCAGCAGAGCTGCTGTAGAGCCATAGAACTAGGTCAGCAGAGCTGCTTTAGAGCCAGAGAAACCAGGTCAGCAGAGCTGCTTTAGAGCAAGAGAACCAGGTCAGCAGAGCTGCTTTAGAGCCAGAGAACCAGGTCAGCAGAGCTGCTGTAGAGCCAGAGAACCAGGTCAGCAGAGCTGCTCTAGAGCCTAAGAACCAGGTAAGCAGAGCTGCTCTAGAGCCAGAGAACCAGGTCAGCAGAGCTGCTGTAGAGCCAGAGAAACCAGGTCAGCAGAGCTGCTTTAGAGGACAGAACCAGGTCAGCAGAGCTGCTTTAGAGCCATAGAACCAGGTCAGCAGAGCTGCTTTAGAGCCAGAGAACCAGGCCAGCAGAGCTGCTCTAGAGCCTAAGAACCAGGTCAGCAGAGCTGCTTTAGAGGGAGAGAACCAGGTCAGCAGAGCTGCTTTACAGCCAGAGAACCAGGTCAGCAGAGCTGCTTTCGAGCCAAAGAACCAGGTCAGCAGAGCTGCTCTAGAGCCTAAGAACCAGGTCAGCAGAGCTGCTCTACAGGCAGAGAACCAGGTCAGCAGAGCTGCTGTAGAGCCAGAGAAACCAGGTCAGCAGAGCTGCTTTAGAGGGAGAGAACCAGGTCAGCAGAGCTACTTTAGAGCCAGAGAACCAGGTCAGCAGAGCTGCTTTAGAGCCAAAGAACCAGGTCAGCAGAGCTGCTCTAGAGCCAGAGAACCAGGTCAGCAGAGCTGCTTTAGAGCCATAGAACCAGGTCAGCAGAGCTGCTTTAGAGCCAGAGAACCAGGTCAGCAGAGCTGCTCTAGAGCCAGAGAACCAGGTCAGCAGAGCTGCTCTAGAGCCTAAGAACCAGGTCAGCAGAGCTGCTCTAGAGCCAGAGAACCAGGGCAGCAGAGCTGCTGTAGAGCCAGAGAAACCAGGTCAGCAGAGATGCTTTAGAAGGAGAGAACCAGGTCAGCAGAGCTGCTTTAGAGCCAGAGAAACCAGGTCAGCAGAGCTGCTTTAGAGTCATAGAATCGGGTCAGCAGAGCTGCTCTAGAGCCAGAGAACCAGGTCAGCAGAGCTGCTTCAAAGCCAGAGAACCAGGTCAGCAGAGCTGCTCTAGAGCCTAAGAACCAGGTCAGCAGAGCTGCTCTAGAACCAGAGAACCAGGTCAGCAGAGCTGCTGTAGAGCCAGAGAACCAGGTCAGCAGAGCTGCTGTAGAGCCAGAGAAACCAGGTCAGCAGAGATGCTTTAGAGGGAGAGAACCAGGCCAGCAGAGCTGCTCTAGAGCCTAAGAACCAGGTCAGCAGAGCTGCTTTAGAGCTAGAGAACCAGGTCAGCAGAGCTGCTTTAGAGCCAGAGAACCAGGTCAGCAGAGCTGCTGTAGAGCCAGAGAACCAGGTCAGCAGAGCTGCTCTAGAGCCTAAGAACCAGGTCAGCAGAGCTGCTCTAGAGCCAGAGAACCAGGTCAGCAGAGCTGCTGTAGAGCCAGAGAAACCAGGTCAGCAGAGCTGCTTTAGAGGGACAGAACCAGGTCAGCAGAGCTGCTTTAGAGCCATAGAACCAGGTCAGCAGAGCTGCTTTAGAGCCAGAGAACCAGGCCAGCAGAGCTGCTCTAGAGCCTAAGAACCAGGTCAACAGAGCTGCTTTAGAGCCAGAGAACCAGGTCAGCAGAGCTGCTCTAGAGCCTAAGAACCAGGTCAGCAGAGCTGCTCTAGAGCCAGAGAAACCAGGTCAGCCGAGCTGCTGTAGAGCCAGAGAAACCAGGTCAGCAGAGCTGCTTTAGAGGGAAAGAACCAGGTCAGCAGAGCTGCTTTACAGCCAGAGAACCAGGTCAGCAGAGCTGCTTTTGAGCCAGAGAACCAGGTCAGCAGAGCTGCTCTAGAGCCTAAGAACCAGGTCAGCAGAGCTGCTCTACAGGCAGAGAACCAGGTCAGCAGAGCTGCTGTAGAGCCAGAGAAACCAGGTCAGCAGAGCTGCTTTAGAGGGAGAGAACCAGGTCAGCAGAGCTGCTTTAGAGCCAGAGAACCAGGTCAGCAGAGCTGCTTTAGAGCCAAAGAACCAGGTCAGCAGAGCTGCTCTAGAGCCAGAGAACCAGGTCAGCAGAGCTGCTTTAGAGCCATAGAACCAGGTCAGCAGAGCTGCTTTAGAGCCAGAGTACCAGGTCAGCAGAACTGCTCTAGAGCCAGAGAACCAGGTCAGCAGAGCTGCTCTAGAGCCTAAGAACCAGGTCAGCAGAGCTGCTCTAGAGCCAGAGAACCAGGGCAGCAGAGCTGCTGTAGAGCCAGAGAAACCAGGTCAGCAGAGCTGCTTTAGAAGGAGAGAACCAGGTCAGCAGAGCTGCTTTAGAGCCAGAGAACCAGGTCAGCAGAGCTGCTCTAGAGGCAGAGAACCAAGTCAGCAGAGCTTCTGTAGAGCCAGAGAAACCAGGTCAGCAGAGCTGCTTTAGAGTCATAGAATCGGGTCAGCAGAGCTGCTCTAGAGCCAGAGAACCAGGTCAGCAGAGCTGCTTCAAAGCCAGAGAACCAGGTCAGCAGAGCTGCTCTAGAGCCTAAGAACCAGGTCAGCAGAGCTGCTCTAGAACCAGAGAACCAGGTCAGCAGAGCTGCTCTAGAGCCAGAGAACCAGGTCAGCAGAGCTGCTGTAGAGCCAGAGAAACCAGGTCAGCAGAGCTGCTTTAGAGGGAGAGAACCAGGTCAGAAGAGCTGCTTTAGAGCCAGAGAACCAGGTCAGCAGAGCTGCTTTAAAGCCAGAGAACCAGGTCAGCAGAGCTGCTCTAGAGCCAGAGAACCAGGTCAACAGAGCTGCTATAGAGCGAGAGAACCAGGTCAGCAGAGCTGCTTTAGAGCCATAGAACCAGGTCAGCAGAGCTGCTGTAGAGCCAGAGAACCAGGTCAGCAGAGCTGCTGTAGAGCCAGAGAAACCAGGTCAGCAGAGATGCTTTAGAGGAAGAGAACCAGGCCAGCAGAACTGCTCTAGAGCCTAAGAACCAGGTCAGCAGAGCTGCTTTAGAGCTAGAGAACCAGGTCAGCAGAGCTGCTCTAGAGCCTAAGAACCAGGTCAGCAGAGCTGCTCTAGAGCCAGAGAAACCAGGTCAGCCGAGCTGCTGTAGAGCCAGAGAAACCAGGTCAGCAGAGCTGCTTTAGAGAGAGAGAACCAGGTCAGCAGAGCTGCTTTACAGCCAGAGAACCAGGTCAGCAGAGCTGCTTTTGAGCCAGAGAACCAGGTCAGCAGAGCTGCTCTAGAGCATAAGAACCAGGTCAGCAGAGCTGCTCTACAGGCAGAGAACCAGGTCAGCAGAGCTGCTGTAGAGCCAGAGAAACCAGGTCAGCAGAGCTGCTTTAGAGGGAGAGAACCAGGTCAGCAGAGCTGCTTTAGAGCCAGAGAACCAGGTCAGCAGAGCTGCTTTAGAGCCAAAGAACCAGGTCAGCAGAGCTGCTCTAGAGCCAGAGAACCAGGTCAGCAGAGCTGCTTTAGAGCCATAGAACCAGGTCAGCAGAGCTGCTTTAGAGCTAGAGAACCAGGTCAGCAGAGCTGCTCTAGAGCCAGAGAACCAGGTCAGCAGAGCTGCTCTAGAGCCTAAGAACCAGGTCAGCAGAGCTGCTCTAGAGCCAGAGAACCAGGGCAGCAGAGCTGCTGTAGAGCCAGAGAAACCAGGTCAGCAGAGATGCTTTAGAGGGAGAGAACCAGGTCAACAGAGCTGCTCTAGAGCCATAGAATCGGGTCAGCAGAGCTGCTCTAGAGCCAGAGAACCAGGTCAGCAGAGCTGCTTCAAAGCCAGAGAACCAGGTCAGCAGAGCTGCTCTAGAGCCAGAGAACCAGGTCAGCAGAGCTGCTGTAGAGCCAGAGAAACCAGGTCAGCAGAGCTGCTTTAGAGCCAGAGAACCAGGTCAGCAGAGCTGCTTTAGAGCCAGAGAACCAGGTCAGCAGAGCTGCTCTAGAGCCAGAGAAGCAGGTCAGCAGAGCTGCTATAGAGCGAGAGAACCAGGTCAGCAGAGATGCTTTAGAGGGAGAGAACCAGGTCAGCAGAGGTGCTTTAGAGCCAGAGAACCAGGTCAGCAGAGCTGCTTTAGAGCCAGAGAACCAGGTCAGCAGAGCTGCTCTAGAGCCAGAGAACCAGGTCAGCAGAGCTGCTATAGAGCCAGAGAACCAGGTCAGAAGAGCTGCTTTAGAGCCATAGAACCAGGTCAGCAGAGCTGCTGTAGAGCCAGAGAACCAGGTCAGCAGAGCTGCTGTAGAGCCAGAGAAACCAGGTCAGCAGAGATGCTTTAGAGGGAGAGAACCAGGTCAGCAGAGCTGCTTTAGAGCCAGAGAACCAGGTCAGCAGAGCTGCTCTAGAGGCAGAGAACCAAGTTAGCAGAGCTTCTGTAGAGCCAGAGAAACCAGGTCAGCAGAGCTGCTTTAGAGCCGTAGAATCAGGTCAGCAGAGCTGCTCTAGAGCCAGAGAACCAGGTCAGCAGAGCTGCTTCAAGCCAGAGAACCAGGTCAGCAGAGCTGCTCTAGAGCCAGAGAACCAGGTCAGCAGAGCTGCTGTAGAGCCAGAGAAACCAGGTCAGCAGAGCTGCTTTAGAGGGAGAGAACCAGGTCAGCAGAGCTGCTTTAGAGCCAGAGAACCAGGTCAGCAGAGCTGCTTTAGAGCCAGAGAACCAGGTCAGCAGAGCCGCTCTAGAGCCACAGAACCAGGTCAGCAGAGCTGCTTTAGAGCCAGAGAACCAGGTCAACAGAGCCGCTGTAGAGCCAGAGAACCAGGTCAGCAGAGCTGCTTTAGAGCCAGAGAGCCAGGTCAGCAGAGCCGTTGTAGAGCCAGAGAACCAGGTCAGCAAAGCTGCTTTAGAGCCAGAGAAACAGGACATTGGGGCTTATTTACAAGCCCCTTGCGCCGCCGCTGCGTCACTTTTTCCCACACAAAAATTGAAGCACCGGCGGTGCAAGGGACTTGTAAATAAGCCCCATTGTGCCCATTCGAACGCAATAAAACAGTTACGTAACATTCACACCACGGAAAAGGTGAAATAAAGCACCAGTTTCTAAAGTTATTGCTCTTTCCACAGTTACTGGTAACTCAAGTCTCCTGCCTGAGGTCTACTACATTTATTGTAATTTAAAACTTCAGGTATCAAAATGCAAAGTTGTGTGAGCTATTAGCCTTACACTGGCTGAACAACTGCCTCCTACCATAGGACTGTTACGAGTGTCTACAAATCTAAGATTGTATTTTGGGAAGTAGATGATGCACCTCATGCCTGCAACATAAAACAAGCATTTGCAATGCAATAGGGCTGGCATTACTAAAAGTTTGAGCTATTGGTGTTGCAAATGATGTTTGTTAGTTTTTGTATTTTTTTGTAAAAAAATATTCCAGCAGTAGCATAAGTAATGAAATAAAATCCACGTAGACCACCAGTACCACCACCACTAACACCACCAGTACCACCACCACCAGTACCAATACCACCACCACTACCACCACCGCTACAACCACCACAAGTACCATAACCACCACTACAATTATTACTATTACTACTCTGTGGTGATAGTAATAATAATAGTGGTAGTTATGGTACTGGTGGAAAATTACTATTATAAATTACAATACCTGTTAATTTTTCAAAAGGCATTGCCATTTACAATACCAATAGCTCTAAAACTTGCAGTTGCGAGACCTATTGCATTGTAAATGCTTGTCTGAAATGTATTTAAGCAAATCTAGGATTGAAGGAGTTAAATTGCTGAAGTACAGTAAAATCGCTTTGAAGAGGCCCCCTGATTATTAGGTGACTAGTTTCACTATGTGAGGAAATTGGAAATGCAACCAGTGAGGTAGTAAATGATATAAATCATATTTTGCTCTCTCACAATCTCTCTCTCGCAATATATATATATATATATGAGTATATATATATATATATATAGATATATATATATATATATATATACACACACAAACACACACGTATATTCAAATTGTAAAAGGTTGTATTGTAAAAGGATGTAAATCGTCTACACTCGGATATTTACATTTATATCCAAGTAAAGATTTCCTACTTTATGGAATTCAAAAACTCCTAAAGGAATTTGCGCGGAAGGCTGCATCCGGCTCATGTTTCCATGTGAATTCCTTGGGAAATCACATGATTTCCTTGTTGGGAAACCATTCACTTTGTGTTTCCTGTGGCAGAGAACATCATACAGAGAAAATCCATTTCCCGTGCAAATGCACATTATTTTTATTTCTTCTTTCTCTGCAGGGAAATTATTTTTCCATTTGGAGAAACCCCTTCTTTTACATGCCATCCAAAGATGAGGGTGATCTATTACCTTTCCCACAGTGGAAATGGAATTTACGGCAGCCGATGGCTGAAGCAAAAATACAACCATTTCCAGGCAACCATTCCTTAGAATCCACAGGAACATCCATATTCCCATCCCTTGAGTGGGATTTACGGATGCAGAGATCTCTTCACTCATGGAGATCCCTGCACACACAAATGGGCTTACACCTGCCAGGAATATGGCAGATTGAATTTACACGATACTGATATTTATTGAACATGCTTAACACAGTGTACAACTTGAGTTCACACAGCAGATATTCATCCATTGGTTAAACAGCACAATTTTTTTTATATCAAATCCCAGCTTCTCTTCGTGGCTGATCTGTGCGATCCTAAGCAAATCATTTTACTTCGCTGTGCCTCATCTAGATTTATTATCATATCTCAGAGCATCTTGAAGTGATTCAGTTCATGTCATGCGCCATGTATAAATCTCACTACAGTTTAAAAGACAATGGGGCAGATTTACAAGCCCCTTGCGACAACTTTACGCCGCCATTGCGTCACTTCTGTGACGCAGCGGCGTCGTAAACAATGCGCCACGTTGCGACATATTTACAACGTGACACATCTAGGGAGATGCGTCACATTGTAAAGCCCTGCACTACATTATACCTGCATCAGGTATAATGTATGCAGGGTGGGCGTTCCCACGCAGGAAAGCCTCGTAAAAGTGACGCAGTGAAATATACAAGATTTCACGGAGTCACTTTTACGACGCCACTGTGTCAAAACCTTGCGCCTGCTTGAGGCAGGCGTAAGGAGTGACGCAGCATGTTAGGAATAGGCATTCCTAACCATTGCTGGAGTTGCGTCGTACTTGCGACACGACTCCAGCAATGCGCTGCCCTTACGCCGACAAGATGCGTCACGCATCTGTCTATCCTTGCGCCACGTGCGCTGCATTGTAAATGCGGCGCATCCATGGTGGCGCAAGGTTTTTTTTCCGTGTCGCAATTTAACTGGTGCATCCCTGCTAATATGCAGGGATGCGCCAGTTCTTGTAAATCTTCCCCAATAATGTTAACAATATTGGCCATAAATACAGGGCACATAACCAACCAATGCTATTTCTTGATTCACACGTGGCAGCTGTCATTACATTTGTGCTGGAGAACTATTAAGTGCCACAGGGGCATATTATCAAGGCGGCGTTAATGAATTATCGCCGCTTTAGCGTCCGTTTTCGGACGAAAAGCGGCGATAATTTTATCGCCTAATTAACAAGGACACGCTAGCGCGTGATTCCTGCATTAGCGTCCGTTTTCTGCACGCCTCCCATCGCATCGCTAATGAGATGCAAAGGAGGCGTGCCTGTGAAAACAACATGGGGAAATATCGCTAACCCAGGTATCGCCATATCAACAACGTGGGTTAGCGATATTTTCAATCGCGTTAAGTATGCCTTAACGCAGGAATTTAACGTCTGCTAAATTCCTGACTAAGGCATACCTAACATGGGGGTGGATTGTGTGGCTAAGACCACAGGCCCTATCACCAAGGATATCGCCGTTTTCCATGGGACATCGCTGGAAAACCAGCGATGTTCCATGGAAAACATCGCTATCACTGGAAAATTATCGCCTTTGCGCAAAGCGTTGTTAATACAGCGCTAGCATGGCGATAATTTCCAGCGATAGCCGGCGATAGGATTCCTCGCGCTAACAGCGGCCAGCGATAATTATCGCTGCCGCTTGATAATATGCCCCTCTGTTCTTTAAAAACATAGGGGCATATTAGCAAGACCGGCGATAATTGGCTTGCTAATAAGCGTTATAGAATTCCAATAGAAGCCCAGGTTAGATGTCCTGCACATCTAACCTGGGCTTCTATTGGAATTCCATAACGCATATTAGCAAGCCCATTATCGCCGTTTTAGCGGCAGTTTCCTGCCGCTAAAACGGCGATAATTTTATCGCCGGTCTTGCTAATATGCCCCATATTGCGTTTAATACATGCCAAAATAGTTAAGTACTTGTAAGTACTAAAATGAAAGTGGGTTTAAAGCGAAAGAGGGTCTATCACATTTCTACATCATATCTGTTGTAGCATTTACGTGTCAGATATTTTGATTGATCGGGTCTCGCTTTGGCTTTTATAGCCAATACAGGCCAGTGGATCAGCTCTGGCTTGGCTCTCCCTGTGAATTTCTTGGCTTGATCACCTCAACTCGGGGTTGAATTTCAATAATAACACACGCGAGACAGAAACAGTATCTCTGATCCGCAAGCGATCCTCTCAGCCTCCAATAGGTGGCAGGCTAATATCGTGCTGAGGACCACGTTAAAAAAAAAAACATTTTTAACAAAGAACATTTCAGGCAGGATGCATAAATAAAATTGCGGGTTTAAAATATTTTACAACTTGAAAGAAGGCTTGCTTCATTTGGACAGTGGCCAAAAAGAGCTTTTTCTTCACCTGAAATAGAACAATCCTAAAAGTCACGATTAATCCTGAAAATAAAAACACACAACAATCAGATTTGCATGGCGAGGTCTACTGCACAGCCTCGAGTGTAAATCACTAATATTTCTCCTACCTATAAATCTGGACACTTTATAGATATGAATCTCTATCACCTGTTTTGCCAAATATTTAACGAATGTGTCTTACTATGGGGCATATTCACAAGCCAATATCGCCTCGTTAGCGGCACTTTTTTGCCGATAAAGCGGCGATATTTTTAACGCAATATTCACAAGTTGTCGCTAACAGCCGTTAGCGACATCTTTCAGGTGAAATGCACCATTTACAACATCGCAACTTCTGTCAGCGATAATTAACGCTAATGATATGCAAGGGAGGCGTTCCCTTGCAAAATCTGACGTTAACCCAAGATTTCCCTATTCACAATGGGATTCCTTAATTCAAGATGACCAAAAAAAGTGGCTATAACTGCAACGAGAGGCAGTTTTTTAAGACCAGAAAATATCTGGTCTTAAATTGGAGATAACCATTTGGGCCCTCATTTCTGCAGGTTTTGTTGCTGGACCGCGCTGCAAGCAATGTTGCTGCGCTGCCCTGTCACAAAATTACAGGGCAGGACTGCGCACCATCAATAAGATAGTGCACATTCCTGTGCCCCAGTCATGAAAAGTGTTGCAGCGCTGCGACAAGACAGCGTTGCAACACTTCTCACTACGCCCTTCTTGCGAGAGCATGGATGCGCTGTACTCACTGGACAGCGCTCCATGACGCAAGTAATGACAGTTACGTCAGGAATCCTGACGTATCTGTCTGCGCTAAAGTCACGCATTGCTGCAGTTGTGTCACAACCATGACGCAACTCCAGCAATGCATGGGGCCAGCCTATTCCTGTGGCACTGCGTCACCCTCACGCCTGCCATCAGGCAGGCGGAAGGTACTGACGCAGTGTAGTTCATGAGGGGTGCCCAAATGTCGACGCTGTTGGAGATCCATCGGTGGCGGTTGTGCGCTGCGGTGTCATCGTTTGGAAGCAGTGGTGGAGTGTTGGTGCTGAGAGAGTTGACGAGACGTCCAACGGTGGTCTTGATCCAGCTACGAGGGGTTGCGATGATGGTGTTGGCGTCCGGTGGGCAAGGTGAAGACGTGATGTATCCAATGATAGTTGGTTCAGGAGAGTCAGGTGTTGTTGCTGAAGTTGAAGCTCCCGCTTGCGGCGGTGACGTGCTCGACCTTGTGTCCTGCTATGTGGCCTGTTGATGTGAGTTGCTGCTTGCTTCTGATGTTGGTGACCTTCCCCAGGAAGGCGGTGGTGTCCTGGTCACTGGGGTTGCCCAGGTGGAACTTGAGATCACATAGTAGGATGTCGTCGGTGGATGGGAGATCCTGGGGTACAATGAGGTCAACAATGGTATATGAGAATGGGGGTCCAATGTCCGGGGGTCCTGCACATGAGTGTGCCGCAGTGGATGTGCTTGGGCTTTGTCCGGATCTGGGAGTTGAGGTGGTCCATGGTCATTAGAATGCGTGGTCAGTCGGAGTGTGCCTCTGTAGGTGATGGCAATACCTTGTCCTTGAAGGGCGTACTGCTAATTGCGGGTGATAATGCAGCCGTCAGTGATAGCGATGGCGATGTCCGGTCTGGAGCAGATGTTGGTCCTGGCAGGCGATGTGGCGTCCAGGGTTGATGGCGAGGAGGGTGCTGGCGTCGTAGTGGTGTAGTGTCCAAGAGGAAGGGTCCTTGGAGCTGAGCGCGGTCCAGGGGCAGACGGACGCAGATGGACCAGGCTATGGATTGCCTTTGGCATGGGAGACGTCCAGTACAACGCAGGCAGTACATAATTAACTACTCAACTCAAACAACACATTGTGAGGTCAGTAATGGGGTAATTTAAATTATTTTGTGTGTGTATGGGTATCGGATGTCGGATTTGAAATTTTGTGTGCAATTGGTGTAAAATATGAATTTTGGGGTGTAATTTGGGGTAAAATATGAATTCTGGGGTGTGATCTGGGGTAAAATATAAATTTTGGGGTGTGATTTGGGGTAAAATATGAATTTTGGGGTGTGATCTGGGGTAAAATATGAATTTTGGGGTGTGATTTGGGGTAAAATATTAATTTTGGGGTGTGCAATTGGGTCAATGTTGAGTTTTGGGTGTTTATTGGGGGCTCAAAAAGGAATTCCTGGGTTCACGTTTGGGATTGGGGTGCCACCGTTAGTTTAGGGTTGCACTCACTGGAGTGGGAATAGTGATGTTCATGTCTCCGCAATGCAACACCTAACCTACTGTTGCAATGTGCCTAGTATTAGTATGCATTGGAATGGAATGCAATGCATGTAATGCGTTGTAACTACGTATGTGCCTTTGGCACATGAGTGTTAGTCCCGCTGTGCATGTGCGCACAGCGGCCGCCACTGAGAAGTGCTGGGGGGAAGGGGGGGGGGGGTGCTGGACAGCTGTGAGGTGGTAAACGCCGGAAAGAATACTGGATGGTGCCTGGACGCGGGGATGTGTGTGTGAGTGGGTGTCGTAAATATTGTAATGAGGGAAGTCTTACCTCAAAGCCGGGCCCCGTGTCTTTGTAGCTCCCTCTCCCCTGCGTCTGCTTCCTGGAACAGGAATTTGGCAGCCAGGCTCCCTACCCTGAGTCAATCACAACGCTGCAATGCGGCAGTGTGATTGCTAATTTGCAACGGGACAAGTCATGCAGCCAGGGGCCGGAGGGGTGGGCATTTTCTACATGCAGGCTGTAATGCAGCCTGCACTGCGAACAGGGAAGTGCGCATGACTGCTTTCTGCGGCCTGAGTGGTCCGAACAAACAGTCATTGCACACTTGAGTGGGCATGCCACTCCGCCCCTGCCCTGATCTGTTAGTGGAGCAGTACTACCCACCCTCCCACCCCCTAAGGATACATAGCATGATAACATCAGTAAATAATCTTCATGTGAAGATTGTCCCTCTACTGCACTGCTTGAAGGCAGTGGGGCAACGCTCTTCCGCCATAGCGGATGAGCTGCCACTGGGGGTGTGTCATCTACGTGTGATATGGCTGAGCGACTCGCCCCCAGCAATTCCCGCTCCTGGCTCCCAGCTGTGCCTCCCCCCCCTCCCCTATTCAATGGCATCCGCTGTGCGTCCGTGCAGCGTACGTGCACAGCGGGTTCGCCGCAGGTGCGCCAAAGGCAAGACCATCTGCACCCCTCCGTGACCCGACCGCAGACAGTGCCAGGAACCCTGGATCTACAACCTTTCACTGTTACAACTCCACTACCCTCCTCGCACTCAACCCCTGAAGAAACAACAACTGCCATAGATTTACACAAAACAACACCCTCCTTGACAAACTCGGACAACCTTGGACTGAATCAGCTCGTCACCACCCCTACCCACAGAGCCGGACACACCCTCGATCCCATCTTCGCAGGAGGGACAAACATCCACTTCAGCCACACCACAGAGCCCCTCTGGACAGACCACCACTGCGTACACTTTGCATTCAAAAACACCTCCGCACACAAACACGCCCAGTGCCCACCTCGAAGGAACAGGAGCAAGATCACAGAGGAACACCTCAACACCACCCTCCTCCACGACCCCCCCTCCGCCATGACTGACACCAACTCTGCAGACAAAGAACTACACCACTGGATCTCCAGCTGCGCTGAGAAGCTCGCACACCTCCACCACCCCATCATACAATGCCCCACCTTCCCAGTACCTCTGCAACAAGCTCAGCTCCTACTTCCACATAAAAATCTGTGCCCTCTCCGAAAACTACAGCTGACAGACTCCAGTCAACAGACCCCTCCCCACCACCGACAAGCAACCGACCATCACCACATGGAAAACCGCAACTACCAAAGACACCTCCACAACCATGAAGAACACCCACTCAGGAGCTGCCACGGACCCCTGCCCGCCGCACATCTACCACAGAGCCGCCACCGCCATAGCACCCGAACTAGGCCGGACCATAAACACCTCACCCAAATCCAGCATCTTCCCCGACGATTGGAAGCGGGCAGAGGTCAAGCCCCTCCTCAAGAAAGCCTCGTCTGACACAACAGACCTGTAACACTGCCGGCCCATCTCTCTCCTTCCCTTTGCTGCCAAAGTCACCGAGAGATTCATCAACGCACAGCTGACATCCTTCATCGAAGAGAACGCCATCCTCGACTCCACACAGTCCGTCTTTCGCAGCAACCACAGCACCGTGACCGGCCTCCTCGCTGCCAACAATTACATACGCATGCTACTCGACCAAGGCCACACTGTGGCCCTCATCCTACTAGACCTCTCCGCAGCCTACAACACCGTCTCACACTGCACTCTCGCAAACTGACTCCACAACGCCGGTATACGAGGAACCGCCCTCGACTGGATCTGCTCCTTCATCTCCGTCAGTACCCAAAGTATCAGACTCCCCCCCTTCCTCTACGAACATACAGAGATCAACTGTGGAGTACCCCAAGGATCCTCGATCAGCCACACGCTCTTCAAAATATACATAGCCCCCCTCACCACCATAGTTAGACTGCATGTGCTCAGCATAGTATCTTTCGCTGACGACACACAGCTCATCCTCTCTTTCACGGAGAAGCCAGAATACACCAGACTCAGCTTCCAAGAGGAATGGAAGACGTCGCAGCATGGATGAACGACAGCTGCCTAAAACTGAACTCTGAGAGGACTGAGCTCCTCGTCCTCGGACCCTCCCCCACTGCATGGGACAGCTCCTGGTGGGCCCCTGCGCTTGGAAACCCACCCACACCGATGGACCATGGACGGAACCTCGGCATCATTCAAGACTCCTCCCTCACCATGACCCGCAAGACCTATGCCATCGCATCCACCTGCTTCAACTGCCTCCGCATCCTCCGCATGACCATCAAGTGTATCCTCCCGAAATCAGAAAGACCATCAACTACGCAATCATGACCAGCAGACTGCACTACGGTGATGCCCCCTATGCAGGAATCCACAATACGCTGCTAACCAGGCTCAAAATCATCCAGAACAACGCAGCCAGACTCGTCCTCGGAACCCCACGACACGAGCATATGACCCAGCACCTACGAGACATACACTGGCTCCTCATCGAGAGGAGAGTGACATTCAAGCTACTCACCCACACCTACAAATCCCACAACAACCTCGGACACAAATACCTCAACAAAGGAAGAGTCTCATTCCACGTACACAAAAGGAAACTCCGCTCCTCCGACCTGGCCCTGGCAGAGACCCCACGCATCCGTAGAACCAGTGCAGGTGGAGGGCCTTCTCCTACCTCGCAGCTAAGACCTGGAACGCGCTCACAGTCAACATCAGATGCTCACCCACCGTGCACACCTCCAGGAATAGCCTCAAGACCTGGCTCTTCAAATGACCCGGAGCTGAACCCACACCCTCCCCAGCGCATTGAGACTCTCACGGGTGAGTAGCGCGCTCTATAAACACCTGATTGATCGATTGATTGATGGACATTTACACCATGGCGCAATCCACTGCACTATCTCAACATCTGTGAATCAGCCAGCAGGAGCCTCAGTGTACCAACGCAATACCAGCAGGGCCAAGAGAGACGCACAATGTGGCAGAGTGTGTCGACACCATACCGGCTAACCCTACAGATAACCACATATTTAAACTACAACCTCCCCTAACAATAGCAGTTACGAGCATGCAGTGCCCCTGTACTCTATCGTTTACGCATTTACAACATTTTTGGCAGGACAGTGAAAGCCACAATTGAGTATCATTTGCCCAGGATCACACCATGCGGGCAAGTAAAGATTAGAACGCGCAATATCTGAAGCCACAATGAGCAACTTAATTACTCGACTTCCAGCTCTGCAAAATCAATTTACTATTGCCACAGTGTGACCTACAGCTCAAACAAAGATGTCAGCAGCATATACATTAACCCATTGAGCTAGCCTACCTCTACTGCATCATGCATTCTGTTACACTAGGGGTGGCCGAAATTGCTACTTTGTTTGTGCATTATATGCATAATTTTGTGGGAATTACAGGTGTTACTCAAATTTCGCTGAGGCAGGGGTGTAAACTGTAAAAGAGATATGCCTTCATATACAAAAGGTAAGCAATATCAGTGCAATGTCTGTAGAGTTTCTAAAGTTTCTAAAGTCGCGTCGTGAATGTTGCTAACACAGCGCGTGTGGCTTTGGCACATCTCCAGTTTCACATTTCCCATAAGAGGCTTTCTGCTTGAGCCAAGTTTCTAATGTGTGGAAATTATGCAAGCAGCATAAGTGAACACATTGCAGAAATTACACAAAATCTACATTGTCCCAAGACCATGATTTACACAAGTTTTTGCTTGCCTCATAAACATTTTCCTACCCAGATACAATACATTGAGTGGAGTGTAGAATGTCCAAGCGGGCCGGATTTGCAGGAACAGTGCCAGGTTTTCACCATATGTCTCCCAACAAATTTCAGTAAATGTAGCCAATGTTCCCGTTTTTAAAGAGGATTGACTGAACACAGAGGGAAGCAAGGTTGCTAGTTCTGACGCTAATGTGCCGATCCACAGGTATCGCCGGCTAACGCCAGAATAACTATTGCCATCGCGATAATGTTGTCGACTGTTTTCTCCGCCGTTCCCTGTTTTTATCGCCATGTAGCGTGGGCTTGATAATACCCCGCTAACATGGCGATGAAATTCAGGGTTAGGCAGCGTTTACTTTTCTGCCGATGACTGACGTTGGCGATAGTTATCGCCCGTCATTGTGAATATCCCCCTATGTGTCCAAGGAACCGTTCTTGCATCCCACTGCACTTTACCTGTGTGTGAGTTGCCGGTAGTGTGTGGGACACCTTCTGCACTTTTAGTAGGAGGAAAAACCTCATAAAACCTTCTCAATTAGGTAATCATCTCATATAGAAGGGGGTAGACTCTTAAGTATAGAAGAAATGTGAGAAATTCAAGAGAAAAATGCGGCATTGGAGGAAGCTGTCTGAAGACTGTTTTAATCTTTTCAGGAAATAGAGCTTACCAAAGAGATGTTTCTTCTACTGATTAATTTGTAAAAGAATAAGGGGCATATCTACAAGGGCTTTATCTCCGTTTTTCTGGCTTTAAAAGCCAGAAAAACGGAGATAAAACTATCGCCCTATCAACAAGAGGGTGCTAACATGCATAATCGCATGTTAGCACCCTTTTCCGACGCTCCCTTTGCATCTCTAATGAGATGCAAAGTGGGCGTCACTGAGCGTACTCCGGATGGACTGCCTTGAGAATATCGCTGATGTTCACATCGCGATATTAACAAGGCAGCCCATAGGATTTTAGCAGACGTTAGATTTTGGCGAAAACGGCCGTTTTCGCCAAAATCTAACGTCTGCTAAAATCCTGACTTACCTATGTTAGACATAGGGATGGATTATGCTGATACGACCACAGGGTCGTATCAGCAAGGTTATCGCCGCTTTGCAGGGAACATCGCTGGAAAACCAGCGATGTTCCCTGCAAAACGGCGATAACCTCGCTATCTCTGGAATTCTTATCTCCCTGGGGAAACGCGTTGTTAATAACGCGCTACCAGGGCGATACATACCAGAGATAGCCTGCGTTAGGGAATTCGGCGCTCAGCACGGCCAGCGATAATTATCGCTGGCCGTTGATAATATGCCCCTAAGTACCTGACCAAACTTTTGTTCAGCATCCTGCAGCCGTGCTATCAAAGGCCAGGGAGTGAAATATCAAGGTGCATCGCCTTGATCAAGCTCATGCACCTTTAATTCACCACAAACACTCTTCCTGTCCCTTTCTCTCACTCTTGCAGGTTCTTTTTCATTCCTGCTCTCTACCTTTACCGCTGTTTTAATTTTTCTTCATTCTTTCCACCTTTTCTGTTTTGCTCTCTTTTGCTGTAAATAAAGGTCTGTTGATGAAAAATAAGTGCCAGTCCCCAAAAATGAGTGCCAGTGGCCCTCACCTGCAACTGTCAGCTCGAATTAAGCACTGGTTTCTTCTGCTAACTATCCCTTTTTTCAGTAGTGAAGAAGGAGATAATGTGACTCATCCCAGGGGATTTGTTCTATTTGCTTAAGCAAACACATTGATGAAATGTAGCAATAAATTAAAGGCAGTAGGTAGGAGCTGCCTATGAGAAATTCATTAAACTCACATTGGTTAATGGAAATCTAACTGTTGAGGAGACCAAGCCTTTTCGTATTAGGATTACTGGTGAGAAAAGTATATAAACATTAGTTAGATATGTATGATGATATGTATGAGTGGCTAACTGAGTTCTTTAGAGTGTACAACCTGAGATAAAATTCCCTGGATTATTTAGCGAAGAGGTACTCTAGTGGCAGGCAGCCTACAAATTTCTTCATAGTGGTAGCATAGATGGTTGGTGGAAATAAGGGCAAGAAAGATAATCAAAGCTCTTGGATAGTCATAAAATTGGGAGGAATTTGTGTAGTAAAAGAAGTCATATTTTAAGGATAATTGATTAAATTAAAATGCATTTCTTGGAATTTAACAGC
This sequence comes from Calotriton arnoldi, assembly GCA_963921515.1. Taxonomy (NCBI): domain Eukaryota; kingdom Metazoa; phylum Chordata; class Amphibia; order Caudata; family Salamandridae; genus Calotriton; species Calotriton arnoldi. Next base: position 9,530 of record CAWUFW010023203.1, on the reverse strand, counting down.
CTGAAAATTTTAAGAAAAATTAATAAACTACTGGTGTATTCAAAGAGAATTAAAAACCAGCACTATGTTGATGCAAGAGTCTCTGGGGGATATTCTCAAGAACGTGCGATAATCATCGCCAAAATAGGTTAACGCAATTTTTCACATCGCCGTCTATCGCGGGAAAATAACTCCGCGCTAACGTCTCATTCTCAACACGGCAGTAACATGCAATAGTTTCCCGATAACGCGTCAAATGTCCGCAATAAAATTACCGGGACGGCGATAAAAATCCAAAGCCTAACGTGAAAAAACATGCAATGGGCCCAACTGCGATAAAAAATCCAGCGATAAGCAACGCCAGGCCTGCAAGTCCCACAAGTCAGGTGGGAAAAACCACTATAAAAGCGGAAAAAAAAACCACCTACAAAACACAAACAACTGCGAAGCACCATGGAGGGAGCCGGAGCAAGTATAGAGGACAACCAGAACCCAACAAGCCCCGCGGAGGACCAGCCTGGGACCTCGGGGACAGGGAAGGGCAAGGAGAAGAATAAGAGGAACCCGCGTTTCAGTAAGCAGGAAAACCAGATCCTCATTACGGAGGTGAGAGAACACCACCAGCAACTGTTCATCACCTCCACTGTGACATTGGCAACTAAAAATACAATATGGCAGTCCATCTTGGCCAAGGTGAATGCAGTCGGAGTGAAGAGAAGGGAAGTGGACGACTGCAAGAAGCGCTGGACTGATGTGAAGCGCAAAACCAAGCTGAAAATCGCTGCCAACCTGAGAGCAGCAATGCAGACTGGAGGTGGGAGTCCAGCGACACACTAGGAGCTGGATGAGATGGAGGAAATGGTGACCCAAGTCATCATTGGGGAGACGGTGGCAGGAGTTGGTGGACCGGACACTGCACAACATGACCTGAGCCAACAGCAACAGGGTGAGTAACGACCAGGGACTGGGGGGACGGGGGGAGATTGGCACAATGGCACACATGCACAATTAAGTAGAGCACATCTGCGGACAAACCATGCCCAAGAGTCACAACTCCGACCAAGAGCCCAATTTACCCAAGTCTGCAACATCTCAGCACTGTATAAGCACAGAAGTGAAAGGCACACCGCCTGAAAGGGAGAAGGGCCAGCCAAATCAGAGCTGAAGGAGCAACTTACCCACAATGCAGCACACACACATAAGAATCAGAGCACCTCAACATTGACAACAATGTGGTACAAACTGCAACACTTTCACAACAGAACAGAGGACACAACTGCTGCCGCTTGTGTGTAGAAAATGGCCATTCGCATTTGGCATAGCAGGAAACTGTGAGATGACAATGGACAAGTACAACCTCACATCCCTGATGGTGTAGAAATGTCAACTGTCCCGAATCAAATAGGCATCTCTTCGCAAACAGTCACAATGTACATTGTCATGCAGTCCGTTAGTAAACGTGTACAATGCGTGAACATACATGTGAACACAGTGGCAATCTGCATCTCCCCTTCACATTGCAGAGGGAGAATCAACACCTCCTGCAGAGCAGACACAACAACTCAGCACTGATGACGAAGAGGACCTCCCCAACATCGACACCGACGCCTTCCAGCAGCTCATGGACAGCTTCGGCACCCCACCTCCAGGAGCAGGGCAGCCCAGCTGCATCGAGGAGACCCCACCCCCTGCACAGACCACACAGCAGGAAGCACCCACCACCACGGCTGTCTCCCAGGACCCCCACGACCAACACATGGCATTCCAACGCCGTGTGTTAGGGTGCCAGGAGAAGATGGCTGATCAGCTGTGGGTGGGGTTCGACCTCATGGCAGCCAAACTAGATGCCATACGTGGGTGTCTAAGTCCCATCAGGGTCCACTTACAGTCCCTAACGGACACCCACTGTCCGCTCCATGCTCTCCAACAATCCATGGCTGACATCGCTGGAGTCATGACTCGGAGACAAGAACAACTGTCTAGTCAGAGTGGCTCCAGCGATGTCAGCCGGGAGTTGGGGCACATGCGGAGGATCATGGAGAACATGGAGCGGATGCATGCGGAACGATTGGCTGCCACGGCTGCACACCAGCGAGATGTAGCTGGGATCTTCCATGCCCTGCAGATCCTCATCATGGCATTGCCGCCACACGGCCTGGCGCGGATGACTGCTGCTGCTACTACTCTATCCACATCTCCGGCCCCTGAAGTGTCAATGCCACACAGTGCGGCAGACCAAACACCACCACCCACATGTGAGGCACCTGACACATCAGAGGACGAAGATGATGATGAATCTGGCTTGGTAGTAAGATTGAAGTGGTAGCATACATCACCGCCATATGGCCTGTTTCAGCTTGGTTCTGCCCTCTGCATCATGCCCTGGAATAACATCTTCCACTGTCCCCCGTTACACTCAGCGACACTCACCTTGGACCTCGACATGGACTGCCATATTTGGATTGGTTACCAATGACACAGCAATCACACTGCGGACTGAAGTCTTCCTCTTCCGATGAACCTGTCAATCCCTAAAGGACTCTGGCTGGCCCTCCACGGGGCGACAATGTAAAGTGGAGTTTGCATGGCCCTGTACAGGTCCAGCTACAACACCCCACTGAATGCGAATAAAACATTCAAATTCACACTGATGTGTCATGGCCCTGATCAATTAAGCATGAAAGTATTGATGAATGTAGGGACAGTGATTCCACATAAATGGTACTCCCTGGGTAATGCTATCAATGCGCATTTATGGCCGTGACCCAGATAGGCAGTGAGACACACATCGTCATTCAAATCAACTCACATCACAGTTGAATACAAGTGAATGTGCGTAGACTTTATTAGCATATGCGTGTCAGTACGGGCAAGAGAAGTGCCACAACATGCAGACCAATGCAGCAGTATGTCAGAATGAGGAACGATGTCAAGCGCCGCTGTCCACTCCGGGGGAGTGCCTCACCTTTCACAGGTGTGTGTTACCCCGCGTGGTTGTCCGCTCACGTATTCGGGGTCCAGGCGAATGCAGCCATGTCCACTGTTGTCGTGGGATATGTGACCAGAACCCCAAGATGCAACAAGGTGTCGGGACATGTGCAATGGGTTCCAAACTGTTGTGGCTGCAGGTACGTAGTTACACGTCCATGAAAGCGATTGCAGCTTCGTAGGCAATCATTTCCAACATGAGGTCATTGTCGACTCCATCGAACAGGACGGCGAGGCTATCCATTAGCAGGTCCGGACAGATGTACTGCGTCCACCCCCTGTCACCAATTAGCACTACAGCCCAATAGGGGAGCGGCTCAATGTGGTCACTGCACACGAGGAGTTCTGCAATCTCCCAGGTCCAGCAGCCAGCATGTATGCCAAGTATCCAGGCATCCCATAGACAGGTATCACGGTGACACTCCTGGTCGTGGGCCAACAGAGGGCGCACACACATGTCGAAATCCAGTTCAGCTACCGTCCTGTTGGATAGGCAGACATCCATGGACCACTCGAATATGCACGATCGACAATGCAACACAGGCTGGACGCAGGTGACGTTGGCAAGGCGGAAGCTTAGCCGGTAACTGACCCGCAGCACTACCAATGGCAGTGCCCCCAGTAAATGCAGCATACGTGCACGGTACAGTTCCACGTGACAGGGGTTGTGCATGTGTCCGGGATGTTCTGCCATTGCGTTAGTGGCCCTGGTTGAAGCGGCACTGTTCTGACCTGCGCCAGTTCTGTGGATGAAATGCCACAGCTCAGATCAATGAGTTGTTTAAGTGTGCAACAGTTGTACGCCTGGGATGGTGTGGGAGTAAGTGTGAAGGCCATTCCATGCAAGATAACTCCAAACAAGGACTTCTGTGTGTGGGGTGTGTATACGTTGGTCTGTCGTCGGGCTGTGTGTAGTGTGGGAGTCGTCCTCAACTGCTATCAAATCTGTCAGGGGGTGCCGGGCACATTCAAATCCGAGGTCGGATGTGCAGATGTGCTTCCGCCTGATAGTTCAGACAAAGGAGCTTTCATCCCTAATGTCAGTTTGTCATCTGCTTGCATTCATGAAGTGTGATGTGGCTTGTTGGGTGTGGGGTGGGATGTGTGCGACTTTGGGATTCATGTTTAACATGACTTGCATGTGATAATGAGCGGCATCACTGTGTGTTACATTGCCTCACAGCTGCTCCTCCCTCTCCCCGAGCCTATTCACTTGTGTACGCTGCGTGGTTGCATCACTTGCACTCCAACGGCACACCATTGTCATGCCTGTCTGCGCATGTCCACAAGCCTGACAACGACACTGTGATGTTGGCCATTGAAGGTGGGTGGCCGCGTGAGTGTAGGCCTATGGTAAGGATAGTGCGGACACAGATGTAGAGTTCATGCCTGGCTGAACTCGCGCTGCGATTAAGGCTAGGCATTTGGCTCATGCTGCGGCAATGCAGATACACACAACACTTGGCATGTATGAGCCAAAATCCCGATCGGTCTTGTGCTCCTTCATTTCTCCAATCGTGTGAGACCCCCCTCCGGGTGCATGCTACATTGCAACATTGTCAATTGCGGGCCGGGTGGCGCCGACACTACAACAGAGACACACGCATTGGTGACTTCCTTGTCCAGGCCAGAACTGAACCACGCCCTGAGCCCCGGGCTAATTCTACACACCCCTGCGCTGGACTGACGTACGCCGACCCAGCCCACTCCGCTTACGCTTACAGGGGGGATGATAAAGCTACATGTCCAAGGTCTTACCCACTGCCTGAGGTGACATGCTTGCGTCCGCTGTCCACAGCACGATGTGATGTGGTAAGGCCAGGGGCCATCACGCATACATAATGACCACACGGACGCACTTAGATAGATAGTGGAACTGGCTACGGGCACGTGCGCCCGGCCCCTTTTTATTACCAGGGTCACATGTCCAGTGACGCCTGTGCTGGATGGGAGTGGGGTGAGTGTGAGCTAGCCCTCAGGGAGTGGTTGGTGCTGGCAACAACTAGAACAGTGATCATCGGATCACACACACAGATTCAATCATAAAGGGTCCATGACTTGCAGTGCACTGAGGTAGGGGCACCAGAACTGGACTCACACACAAAAGATTACATCACAGAGGGTCCATGACTTGAGCTGAACTGAGTTCGTGGCACCGGAAGCGCTCGGCGGGTGCACGGCCTGCGATGATGCGTCGTCCGGGCGGGCCACCCTGGAAGCAATGTCTGTTGCCTACTGGACTCTGCCATCAATGAATCAAGACTGAAATTGACTTGGGGACCTGCTGACCGCAGTGTAGGCCGGAGGCAGCGGTCAGCAAGGGCCCACAGCCACGTGGCGTTGACTTGAGCTGCACAGAGTTAGTGGCAACTGAAGCGCTCAGCGGGTGTGCAGCCAGCGATGATGCGTCGTCCGGGCGGCCCGCACTGGAAGCAATGTCTGTTGCCTACTGAACTGCGCCAGCCATGAATGAAGACTCTATTTGAGTTGGGGGACCTGCTGACCACAGTGTAGGCCGGAGGCAGCGGTCAGCAAGGGCCCACAGCCACGTGGCGTTGACTTGAGCTGCACAGAGTTAGTGGCACCTGTAGCGCTCAGCGGGTGTGCAGCCAGCGATGATGCGTCGTCCGGGCGGCCCGCACTGGAAGCAATGTCTGTTGCCTACTGGACTGCGCCATGAATAAATCAAGACTCAATTTGAATTGTGAGCTCTGCTGTCCGCAGTGTAGGCCGGAGGCAGCGGTCAGAAAAGGCCCACAGCCACGGGGCGATGACTTGTGGTGCACTGAGTTAGTGGCACCTGAAGCGCTCAGCGGGTGTGCAGCCTGCGATGTTGCGTCCTCCGGGTCGGGCCGCCCTGGAAGCAATGTCTGTTGCCTACTGGACTGCGCCATCAATAAATCAAGACTCAATTTGAATTGTGAGCCCTGCTGACCGCAGTGTAGGCAGGAGGCAGTGGTCAGAAAGGGCCCACAGCCACGTGGCGATGACTTGTGGTGCATTGAGTTAGTGGCACCTGAAGCGCTCAGTGGGTGCGCGCCCTGCGATGATGCGTCATTTGACTTGGGGGACCTGCTGACCGCAGTGTAGGCCGAAGGCAGTAGTCAGCACACACATTACTCCGTGGTGCTGTGCCGCTGGGTGCGCTGGGGGCCTGTGTCGTGGAAGGCAGCGGTCGGCTGAGGAGGCTGGCGGTCACGGCGGCGGACTCGTGGCAGGGTGAGGGGCGCCGCCCTGGCAGACGCATTGGCCATCCTGGAAGTGAACCACGCCCAGAGCCCCGGTCTATTTATTCACACTCCTACGCTGGTGTAGCGTACGCCGGACCAGCCCACACCGCTTCCGCGTACAGGGGGGGACGACACAGCTACATGAGCGAGGTCTTCCCCACTGCCTGAGGTAAGATGGTTCCGTCCACTGTCCACAACACTGCACACACCAGCAGCATATGTCCACAGGGACATGTCTGTGCTCTGCATACTGGAGTCTGTCCAGCACATCACCGCCACACTTGGCATTGTGTACATTCTTATTCATGGGTGACTTGCCTCCTTCACACATACTTGGTTCCCACCTCGGAAGGTCAGCTGTCTTGTTCTGCGCTGCCTTGGTGGTAGTCCGGGGGGGGGGGCCTGGGGGTGGTGGTGGTGGGTGTTGTGGACCTCTTGGGTCTCCGAGCTGCATGATCATTAGATCCATGACATGTGTTGATCTTCAGATGTGGCTCTGGGCTGGGCTCCCTTTCATACTGCAGGTTGTCGTCCTGCTTAACACCAGTAAAAGGCAGGTGTTAAATCCCTGCTGCAAACGCGCCTTATCGCCTGTTTTCGGGTCGCATCGCAGATCTGGCTGCTCGTTGTGAATATCGCGAAGTGGTGTTTTCGTGTGTTTTTGCGCGGGAACGCCTACTCTGCATATCATTAGCGTTAATTGTCGCTCTCATCCGTGGCGATGTGTTTTGCGGCAGCTATCGCAGGAAAACTGGCGATGTCGGCAGTTTGCACCAGCTTGTAAATAGGGCGATAAGTCTATCGCCACTTTTGCGGCGCTAAAGTGCCGATAAATCGGCGATGACTCCTTGAGAATATGCCCCTCAATCTTTTTAGGATGAGGTGAAAACATGCATCGGAAAAATGTCCATGTGCATGTGTAATTGGCATCATTCAAAGCAAGTTTTGAACCTAATTGCTAAAAAATCATGGGTTGAAATATAGCAAATTAAGGTTGATGATAAAGTGTGATGGGCCATCTCACAAGTACGAATAAACGATGCGACTGACTCTTACTTTGTATTAATGTCCCAATAGGATGATGCTGTCACAATTAATTAATCTTTCAACGATCAAGGATTATCTTTAGGCATCTAATGTAAATGTGTGCACAAGGACCTTGGGCAGCTTGAACAGTCATACCCTACATCAAAAGACAGTAATTAAATGGAAGATTTGGAATACACTCCATGAGTTACTCCTACATTGCATGTTATTCAAATGATTGAAATTCAGAGAATCACAGAATCTAGTTGCCTTGTTGTATTGTTGTCACATTATGTAAAAATGCCTCCCACCATAGAGCTAGTTCATGCTGTAAGCTGTAAGTGGGGAGAAAGGATTAAGAATCATTTTACCAGAACTTGCAAATGGTTATTTAAATTGTTAAAGACTGCTCATTAATCTAAAGTACCTTCATGTTTAATGCATGATTTAAACTATATGGCTTTCCGGTGGGATTACAACAGGGCCGGCTCTGGGGCGGTGCGAATGGTGCGGCCGCACCAGGCGTTGACTCGGGGTGGGGGCGTCCTTTTTGAAAATGTGTATTATTTTAAAATCACCTACTGCCTTGTTCCTAGCCTCCAGCAACTTTCAGACATCAATTAAAATGTCAAGAGAAGTCCGGTGATTAATCGTCTTTCTGGAAAGAGACCGGAGGTTTGTCTAGTGGAAGTTTCGACTCATCCTAAGGTAGCGCAGAGGGTTAAAATGCCTGCTGCTAAGAACGTGTACCATGCAGATAACGAAGTGCATATAATGTAAATAGGTCAGTGGGTTACTGCTTCTGTAAGAGAGCTCCTTTTGTTACTTGTCGTTTATAAGTCAAAATCCTAATATAGAACATTGAGCTATTAAATGTCACCCTAGAGCTGCTGCAAACTGCAAGGTATATGTTAAAGCTATATGTTTTTTTGCCTAGTCTTTCATTATCCTGATCTTGTGAAAAGGGTTCATTTGGGTAGAAAACAATTCTTATTATGAAAGAGAACCCCTAACAATGATGTTACATTTTAAATTCTGAATTTGTGCCTTTCCTGAATAAGAACTTTAACTATATTGCCTACCAGTATCAATGACATGGCACTCCTACACTACACCTTGTAGTATTGTCTGATGTTAACTAACAACAAAAGAGCGAACAAGGAAAATACTAAGGTAGCACGAGGAGAAACCTCTTTATTTAAAAGAACCCTCACTCACCAACCTAGTTGGTGACATGCTTCATCATTGGGTTCCCACCAGAGGGACCGAATGTCCCCCGGTGTGCTACGACGCCTGGAATTCCAGCGGAGCGAGTTTTGGAAGGGTAGTGTAAGTGTGCGGGATGTGCAAAGTAAAGGTCACTGGTTATTTCCCAAAACAAATTTTAATGGTGGAGAACCAGTGATCGATTAAAACTAGTGACACGGACGCAAACTGGCTAATTAGGTGAACCAGAAGAGTCCGAATTTAAAAGTGAAAATTGGTCAACATGTTTCTGCTTATATATGCACTGTTAGCTAAGCATTCTTCAGGACCAGACACCCCATGGCGGTATACGCACGATAAGGCGTATCCTACCCTATGGGGAGTGTGCGTAAGGTAAAACTCACGGTTTCACCAATGCGGCCTTATGGTAATTCCAAAGAGCCGCTGTACTCTGAAAGAAAGAGAACAAACATTAAAAAACACACGACCACTGCGTGACCACTGTGATGTTCCTCAACACATGCGACAGAGGTTTAAAGTACTACAACACCTCGTGCTTAAAGAAACCTGGGTGCAAAACGCAACCCAACACACGTTTAGCCCAAACTCAGGTAAACGTGTCGCTCAAACACCCAATCTGTCCGCTTGCATTGACAGACAGATCATGACACGCGTGACTTGCACTCATACACTCATGTCACACAGGCTACTACTCCGTATCCGAGTATAAGCGGAGGAGTCCTGAGTCCGGGTCAATACCCGTAAAACTTCGACTACTATGATGTTAGAAGTTAACACATAATTCACGGTAAATTAAATTGCTCAGTGATAGTGCCCTGACACAGCGCTAAGCGAAAGCGCTGTGCTAAAGTGAAAGCATGGAGAAATCGGCGCTTACGTGAAGGCAAAAATGGCTTCACTTCATGGGTTCCGGGAAAGGGTAGAGCTACCTATAAAGACGATGAAGTTAAAATCAGAATGTCACATATCTTCTGATAGATGTAGCTACCTGCCCCGGCAAACCATTTCACTTACTTATTGCATGAAGCTCGCCCTCTACAGACCTGCCAGTTGCCTGCCACGGACTCGAATATTACCGCT
>CAWUFW010023202.1:0-79927 GCA_963921515.1 Calotriton arnoldi | reverse complement strand
TGTGATCCCCAAAAGGAGAGGTGGTATGTCCAGGACCACGCATGGTTCACCACTGATACTGCAACACCCTCCTGAAGAAAATAATGCTTGTAGGGACATAAAATAGAACTCCTGGTAAATAATGTTAAATTAAAATAATTTATTTTGACTTTTCAGAAATATATATATTAAAATGAATGTTAAAACAGTAATATGTATTTAAAAATGCATAGCTTTTAATGGGTAAAATATTTTATAACCATGACGTTTTAATTTTCGAAATAAATGTAATTAATTTTATTTGAAAAATGCATATTAATTTCAGTTAATTCTATACATAATGTTTTGTCATTTATAATACATAATACAGAAATGCAAATATGTTGCTTAAGTGAATTTTGATTGATTTAAAAAAAAAAGTTAGTACTTCAAAATATTAATAACTTTTGACATATAGTCAGAGGTCTCTCGCACTGTGGTGCAGATTTCTGTATGGTACAGTATAGGAAAAATCTTAAAAAACTGATAAATATTTTATGTAAAATATTAATGTTAAATAATTATATATATTTATTTTAAATTTAGCACAATATAAAGCATGTCACATTAATAACTTCATTTCAATATAACATTTAATTATTTTGAATATCTTATTAAAAATTAAGAATGTTCTTCCTAAGTTTAAATTGTTATTATGTTTTAATAATTATTATTAGTGATGTTTAGAATTATTTAAAAATGATCTCATAATATTAAGTTAATGTTTTGTAAGCGCTGTAGCCTTCCTAGAAGGCCAGTACATGAGCATAAAAATAAGGAATTACAATAATCCAACCAAATCAAAATGGTCTTCTATACTACTAAAGGATGCCCGTAAAGAGGAAGTAGCAGCAAAATCCTGCACAATGAGAATGGTGGGCCCGATTCACAGAACTAACTTACGTCAAAAACGTAAAGTTAGTACTTTTGGTATTCACAGAATACACTTACTCATTTTGGTATTCACAGAATGCACTTACTCATTTTGGTATTCACAGAATGTCTTACTCATTTGGTATTCACAGAATGCACTTACTCATACTAACTTCATGTCAGCACTTGGGCCGGAGATTCCGGCCCGGTGGTGGAGATTCCGGCCTGGAGGTGGAGATTCGAATCTCCACCTCCAGGCCGGAATCTCCACCACCGGGCCGGAATCTCCGGCCCGAGTGCGGACATGAAGTTAGTATGAGTAAGTGCATTCTGTGAATACCAAAATCAGTAAGTGCATTCTGTGAATACCAAAATGAGTAAGTGTATTCTGTGAATACCAAAAAGTACTAACTTTACGTTTTTGACGTAAGTTAGTTCTGTGAATCGGGCCCTAAGTGGCGGATAGTTCATTAGCATTCTCATCTATGTAGAAATTCAGGTTATTCCCCACCTCAACTTGGCAAGGGCATTAGGAAAAGTGGACAGCCAAAAATACGCATGAAAAGTCTGCAAAGTGGCTCTAATTAGTAAGCCACAAAACCTCTGTTTTATCCGCATTAAATTTAAATTAATTATGTGCCAACTACATAGTCCCTGTCATCTTTCAGCGATACAAGGTGTCAGGAGAGCAGGAAACATTATTGTCAATCGAGATTACTAGTTGTGTGTCATCCACATAATGCATACAATTTATGCCATAAGATCTAATGAGATTGCCAAGAGGAGGGATATACAGGTTAAAAAGTGAAAGGCTTGTGGTACCCCCTGATTGAAGGCCTTGTATTCGGATTGAAAAGGCAGGAGATGAACCGCCTGGCATCTACCCTCGAAATAGGACCGACACCACTGCAAGACAGGGCCATGAATACCCACCTCTGTAAATATAAAGTCAGGTTGGTATGGGAGAACATGTTGAATGCGGCAGAAAGATCCAGCAGTACCAAGGTAGGTGATTGTCCCCCCTCAACCCACATTCTAAGGTCATCACGAACTAATACCAGCGATGTCTCCATACCTTGAGCAGGGTAGAAACCAGCTTGTAAAGAGTCCAATAACAGATGTTGCTCAGCAAACCTTAAGTTTAAGTTTATTTCAATTGCATAGTTACTTGAAACCATTGCAATACAAAAAGCCTAATTTAAAACCGTGGGGGCACATAATAAAGTATAGAAATGCGCACGCATAACTTGCAGAAAACATTGTAAAAACATGTGGTGGGTTACTTAATAGCAGTTAAAAAGAGCAACATTGACATTGACATTGAAAAGTCAGTGACCTTGCCTGAGGGGCTAGTGCAGAGTTCATTGCCAGTGCAAACAGTGCAAAAGGTGCTTCAGGGGAGTTATAAGGTGCTCGTCTCAAGTTACCTTCCCAACACTACCTTAGCGGTTGCGGCCTCTTCTTGCTTGTTGGGTAGTCGATTCTTGGTTCTCAAACAAGCAAACCTGCTATTAGTCCGTTGACAACATTTTTTGATTGGAAACAGTATTAAAGAGATCAGATGGAAATTACTTAAAAAAGATGGCTTGAAATTGGTCTTTTCCAGGAGTGGAACTACAAAGCCTTTTTCCATTTATCTAGAACCAGGGCACTGACTAATAAGCTGGTATAGATACCAAGTAGTGGCACTAACAAGTCCAAGGAGATCTCTTTCCAGACCTAGGAGGAATAGGATCTAGAGGGGAGTGATGGAAAAGGCTGTTTCTATGAACCAATCAAATCTAAGAGAATCCAGTTGCCTAGGTACAGGGCTAACAAAGGAATCTACAATTGCCCCACTAGCAAGCCTATCCTCAGCTGAGCTAGAGGGTGGAGGATGACCATCATCTTCACATATTGCAGAGATTTTATCCTGAAAAAAGGTAAGAGTTTATCACATAACAATTGTGAATGCTCAAATTACTGCGTGGAGCAAGAAGGAGAGGGTAACAAGCGAAATATGTAAACAATCTCTTTAGAAGAGATCTCTGCAGGCATAATCTTATTAACAAACAAATCAGCTTTGGCAGAACACTCATTTCTTATATGTCCTGAGTGCAGATTTAAGCTCAAGTTTGGCCTTTAGAGAAAGGTGACAGTGCCAGATCTTTTCAATCTTTCTACAGCCATGTTTTGCCTCTTACAAAGAAGTGGAGTACCAGAGGGTAGATGGTCTATAGTCTGTTTATTTTGAAAATTATTGGGAAGAAGAGTGACATCTAGAGCAGCACTGGCCCAGTCTACATAGCCCTTATAGACCGAGCTGTCCGAGCCTGGGACTGTTACTCTGGCTATAGAGTTAAGGGAGTCCCTTAATTTTTTAAACAAGAGTTTCCAACATGGAATAACCATATGGTACTTACTCGTCGGAAGCTGCCTGGAGTAGATGTTTCTACATCTGTGGATGTGAAAGATGACCAAAAAATGGTCTGCACATACAAGTGGATCAGTCTTCTTACAAATTACCCCTCTATAGGACCAAAAATAAGGTCATGCGTGTGGCCGTCTTGTTGAGTAGACCCTGTTACCACTTGAAAGAGTTCAAGAGCTTCAACATTGTTAATAAAATGTGCACCCTGTGTGTTGGAAGACTGTTCTTCCCTAATGTTAAAATCACCCTATACTATAAAAGTGTAATGGGAGATAAGTAACAGCAGCACAAAATCGGCAATGACTATGTAAAGACTTCCAGGAGCCCTGAGGACAATAAGAAATTATCCCCCCAAACTGGCCCGAGGCAGGCCTTGAGATGGAAAAACTAAGCAGTAAACATTAATGCTCCATTATTTTTTAAATTTTTAAAAAGATTATTAAAATACTGTAAAATAAAAGAAAGTTTTTTAGATCATTCTTTAAACATTAAATTAAATGTATTTATATTTTTAAATAGTTTCAATAATTTTAATTTAACATTAGTTCCTATGGCGTTTTATTTTAGGCCCCTACGGCCATTATTTTCTATGGTAGGGTATTGTAGTACCAGTAGCTGGCCAGGGCATTGTGAAGAAAACGTAATGGGATCCAAACAAGACACATTACCCTGTACTCCTCCGGGGGTCTAATTTCCCAAAACACCTGGGTTTGGTAGATTTCCCTGGGTGACAGCCGAGCCTGAGTACAAATACCCCAGCTTCCCCCACCACCCATGTGTTTCACAATGCGTTTCGTCAGCCTTTGTGTCGCGAGCACTAGACACAAGTGAGCGTTTTGTCAGGATAAGTGGACGAACGCTGGGCAATAGGAGTTTTGTGGCTCCCTGCAGATTCTGGAATTTACGTAACAATAATGTGAGGAAAATGCATTAATTCAGCCATTTGGGCACAGGTTGAGGATATTGCACTTTATTCCTTGGCTTTTTCTGTCCCTTGTAAAAACTGCTCAAAGTGAGGAGGAGTCACGCGTCGGTCCAAGATGGCCGCGTAAGACCTCGGCTCCGCAGTACCCGTCCCCCAGCCCAAAGATCCTGTAATCTATCCTGGTACCGAAGCGTGCCCCTCGACGGCGGAGCAGCAGCGGCGCTCCCGGCGGCGGCTCCGGTTCCTCTACGACATCGGAGACCGGGGATATCGTTGTTGCGCTTTGCGGCCTCCGTGTTGACTGGGGCCGGGGACTCTGGCCTAGGTTGTGGCCGGGACGTGGCTGCACTGCGCTGGGGCGGCCGGCCGGAGGTCACCGCTCCCGCCCATCCCCTGGGATAAATTGGACGGCGGACGCCGGAGGCAGTGGAGACTGGTGGAAACGCGCAGGTGGGGGCCCCCGCTGCCCCCCCCCGACAGGGAAAAGAAAGGCAGAGGTCGCAACGCCGACACGGGCCGCGAGGAGCAAGGCGGCCGTCGTTGAAATATCCGGCCAGGGTGGTGATTGTCCTTTGGGCTGCGTGCGGTGAGGTGCCTGGTCGCGGAATCTCGGGGCGACTAACGGCGGACCCGCCGACGGCTGCGCCTGGACCCGGAGTGCCTGCCGAGCTGCCTGGGAACCGCGAGAAGAAATACCGTTGACAGGGCGAAACCGGACCCGCAGCGCCTTGCTGCTGCCTGATATTGGGAGAACTGCGCGGCGGGGGGAATCGATCGACCCCGCTTGGTTCCGCCCTGGTGGGTACAGACGGAGGTGCGACGGCACGGTAGGCCAGCCACCAGGGAAGCGGCCGAGTACGGCACATCGCGTTCTGCAGGAGGGACGGCGCGGGCAGACCACGATTATAGCTTGTCATGGCAACTAAGCCGGAGGTGGATAGGCACCAGCCAAGATCGTCTAAGGGGTTGAGACAGACCCAGACCAACAAATTGGACAGATACACAGTGCCCAGGGGTCCCCCACAGACTTGCGGGAAAGTCTACATAGAGGGGGCGACTCCTCCGGTCCCGCACTGGAACCGACGCTGCTCGATGTGATGGCAGCAATAGAGGGGGTCAAATCATCGTTGGGACAGAAAATGGAGTTGCTCGACAACAAGCTAGACACGGTCACTATAGAGGTCAACCTTATCCGAGCGGACCTTACGAAAGTCAATGAAAAGGTCAAATCGTTAGATATAAAGACTGCCAGTTTGACCGACGATGTGGCATTGCTCCAACAGGAAGTGCAGGAACTCAAAGCAACTCAAGATATGACCGTGCGCAAGCTGGATGAGTACGAAGGAAGAGCCCGACGAAATAACGTCCGAATTCTGGGGGTGCCCGAAAAATCAGAAGGTCCAGCCCCAGACTTGTTCGTGGAAGATCTTATCCTCACGCATCTAAAACCCAAGGGGCTGAGCAACCTTTTACAGTGGAGCGGGCGCATAGAGTCCCGGGAGGGCGCCCTAAGCCTGGGGCCCCCGCGTCCGATGATCGCCAGGGTGTTGAACTTTAGAGACAGGGACGCAATCCTGCAGGCGGCCCGCCTGGGACCCCCTGAGGTACGAGAACGCCACCCTCTCCTTCTTCCCGGACTTCACGCAAACAGTGCAAAAAAAACGCCGGAGCTTTCTCGGCGTAAAAGAAAAGCTAAGGGGCAAGGGATTGAAATACGCCATGATGTTCCCGGCGCGGCTGAGGGTGGAGGCCGGGGGGAGGGCCTGGTTCTTCGATGATCCGGAGGCAGCGGCGGAATGGATCGACAGTCGACCCCCTGGTGGGTCGGGGGAGCGGGACCGGAGCGGTGGAGACACGCAGCGGGCGGAGGAATGAAAGCGGAGGCACAAACTCGGGACTAACGTTCATTGTCAGGTATTGGGGGTTCCGGCCCACGGATGGGAGGCCGCGCAACCCCAGTGACTACTGAGACCTGAATGGAGGGGGTGGACTTCGGTGAAGATCACCTGAACTGAGTCTGGGGGGCGGGGGGACGGGGCACCGGCCTTCCTCCTCTTTACTACCTTTAGTTAAATAGTAAGGTTAGTGTGTGGGGCGACAGGCACTCTGCCAGTTGGGGATGGGCAAACACCACGAGCAGGGGTGCAGGGAGGGGGGGTGGAGGGGGCGATATGTCATGAATATAATTTTTAGTGTTAATTTGTTTGTAAGTAGTTTTGTAGGGTTAATTGTTTCGACAACATTGAGTGAAAATGTAAAGCAGGCGACGTTTCTACACCAGTTTTATGGCAAATGTTAACCGAAGATCGGGGTTTAGCGTGATGAGCTGGAACGTCAACGGACTGGGGGACAAAATAAAGAGAGGGATGGTAGCTCAGTTTATCAGACGACACGCCCGGACGTGGTACTCCTGCAGGAAACACATTTAATCGGGAATAAGTGCATGGCCCTGCATAAAGGAGGCTACAGACTCGTGGCGCACGCGGGATTTACCACGGGGTCCAGGGGGTTGGTATATTGGTTAAAAACTCATTCCCCTTCTAATACAGGCCACATGGTCCGACAAGCGGGGCAGATATGTCGGGATATCGGGGCAATGGGAGGGGAAAGTAGCTACATTCGTCTCGTATATATGTGCCACCGGGCTTGCAGTCTGACACATTTCAGGACTTAGGCTCCATTTACCTGACGCTACCTTTAGGCCACATGGTGTTGGGAGGAGATTTTAACGCGGTTATAGACGGGGACATAGACAGGTTTCCAGCCCGCACATTAAGACCCGCACAAAGGTGGCTACCCGACTTTATGGACACAATGGGGCTAGTAGATGGCTGGCGGATACGTAACCCAGGCAAAGCGCAATATACACACGTGTCATGTGCACACCAAAGCTTGTCACGAATAGACTACGTACTTGTCCCGGCCATGCAGGCTTGTGCTCTCCGGGAGATTCGCCATCTGGGTAGAGGCATCTCGGATCACTCCCCGGTATGGCTAAGTATGGGCTTTGACCAGATAAATGCAGGGAGGATAGCCCCCATCAGTCCGTGGCACTTGAGAGACCCCTCCACAAAGAAGAGCATTATCACGGCAACCGACAGGTACTTCCAGGAGAACCAGGGTACGGTGGAATCAGCACAGACACTGTGGGAGGCATATAAAGCTGTTATCCGGGGGGAGACGGTCTCTCTGATTGCGGGGAGGAAAAAGGAAAGGCAGGCTGAACTGGAAAAGGCGGAAGAGAAAGTGTTAAAACTAGAAGAGGAAATGGCTCGGGCAGTGACCCCCGAGGGTCTACACCATCTGAAACTACGGCAAGATGAGTTTAATAGTATTGCCAGAGATAAAGCCAGAATGCAGAGTAGAGAGGTCCAGAGCAGAATATACGAGCATGGCGACGACAAAGCGGGGAAGCTGATTGCTTGGTTGGAGAGAAAGGAGTGGGCGTCGAGGGTGGTACCTGAAATACGGGGGGAAGATTCCAGCACACACACAGACCCGCAAGCTATAGCAGATGCGTTCGCACAACACTATCGCACAGTATATAGCACGGCAGGCAAATTTACAGAAATGGACAACAGGGAGATGATCAGAGACATCCAGCTGCCAGTCCTAACAGACGACAACCGAGCCTATCTGGAGTCCCCACTAACGGACGACGAGGTGGCGCAGGCTATCAGGGGAGTACACTCTGGGAGGGCCTCGGGGCCCAATGGTATCCCAGTCGAGCTTTATAAACTACGGCCCGATAGAATCGCCCCATATATCCGGTCCATGTTCGAGGACAGTAGAGAAAAGGGGCAACTCCCATATGACCAACGAGTAGCCAACATCGTGGTCATACATAAGGAAGGCAAACCTAGAACAAGCTGCGCATCCTACAGGCCTATTTCATTGCTAAACGCAGAACCCAAAATCCTTGCGAAACTACTGGCGACCCGACTGACGAAAGTCATCACCACCCTGATCCACCCGGATCAATCGGGATTTATGCCACATCGCAACACCGCCCTTAACTTGAGACGGTTGCATGGAGTGCTGGGTAGAGCCCCTACCATTATGGAACCGGCGGCAATTGTGTCACTAGATGCCACCATGGCATTTGATATGGTTGAATGGCCTTATTTATTTGCAGTATTGGATAAACTGGGTTTCGGCCCGGAATTTACGGGTTGGATACGCCTCCTATACTCCGATCCGCTGGCCAGAGTGGTAGTAAACAATCGCAAATCCCCCGACTTCGGCCTGAGTAGGGGCACTAGACAGGGCTGTCCCCGCTCCTTTTTGCACTGGCCCTGGAGCCGCTCGCGGCCTGGGTCAGACAGGACCGGTCCATACGTGGACTGCAATGGTCGCCAGAATGGGAAGACAAAATCTCTCTGTACGCAGACGACGTCTTACTCTATCTCGCCAACCCAAGAGGGTCGCTGAGCCGGTTTTTAGATGTGTTGGCAATCTTTAGCAGATACTCAGGCTTCGCGATAAACTGGTCCAAATCGGTGCTATATGTCCTGGGAGGTGATCCGCCGGTTATTCCAGGCAATTGCCCGATTCAAATAGCTCAGGAAGGCTTTAAATATCTTGGCATTTACATAACGTCAGACTCGAGACTTCGTTACACCAATAATCTGAGCCCTCTCCTAATGCGCCTTAAAAATGACGTGATGCGCTAGAAGGCCCTCCCGCTCTCTCTGTTGGGAAGGGCGGTACTTTTAAAATGATGGCACTGCCACGGTTCTTGTACGTACTCCAAAACACGATGGATCCGGTCCCAGCGTCTTATTTCAGGGAGATTGAATCTCTCCAGAGACAGCTCCTCTGGGATGGTAAACCCCGAATAGCGTTTTCCAAGCTCACGCTAAATTGGTATGACGGAGGAATTGGGTTGCCAGACTTACGAAAATACTACTGGGCATCCCAGTTGGCGGCAGTCAATCATGGGATTTATGGACAGCCAAACGACCCCTGGTATGCGATGGATAGGTGGCAACTCCCCGGGGGAGACTATACAAGAGCGCTCTATGCTAGGCCTCGCAGATTCCACCTTACTGGGCCCACGGCGCATGCCGTCCAGGTATGGCACGCGGCCAACAGACACCTCAAATGGGAAGGCAAATTTACACTAGCCACCCCGCTGTGGAATTCGGAGAAATTGGGAGGCCTCTGGAAGTCCAAGGGATTTGACAAATGGGACCTAATTGGGATCTCACAAATAAAAGACACCTGGGGCGAGGGTACAATACAGACATTTGATTCACTCAAGCTGCAGTACAACTTGAACGATCGCGAGCACTTCCGCTACCTCCAGGTGCGGCATGCGCTACTTACCCAGGTCCCGAGGGGTACCGCCATCCCGGACGCCTCCCCCCTGGAGGATAGGGTGCTCGATGGACATCTACCGGAGAAGACCATTTCACTGATCTATCGGAAACTAATTAATAATATGGACGATCCATTGCTTAAAATAAAAAGTTACTGGAACGAGGATGGCCTCGAACTGGACGAAGAGGACTGGCGAGAGGCGGTCTCCTCCCCACGGGTGGTGGCGATACAGACGAGGTTGAGGCTGGTGCAGTTAAAGATATTGCATAGAATATATATCACAGGACCCCGTCTGGTTCAAATGGGTCGCTCAGACAGTGGAGAGTGTAGAAGGGGCTGCGGGGAGCCGGGGACATTTATGCATAAACTGTGGAACTGCCAAAGCATACAAACGTACTGGGGGAAGATCCACCACACGCTGAGGGCGGTCCTAGGGATAGACCTACAGCCAGAGGCCCGTAGATGCCTCCTAAACATTTGGGAACCAACAGACCTTACTACCTACACAACACAATGGGCTACGCTGGCATATATGGTGGCGAGCGAAACATCGCCCAACTATGGGGGCTAGCCAGCCACCACGGGCCGAGAAGTGGGAAGAGGATCTAGATTGGTGTATGTTTAGGGAGAAATCGGTATACATTGCAAGGGGATGCCCCGGGAAGTGGAGCAGGATATGGGACGCCTGGAACCATCATAGGGGGGACATTTGTGACCCACCGGACCGCCCGAGAGAAACTGACACACACGCTTCCCCTTGATCTATCGAGTGTTTAACTGTATATTATTTTGAATTGTATGAAATGTCGTTGAGGAAAGACGGAATTACCTGCCTGTTAAACTTGATGTGCATTTGGTCGAGTTGTTAATAAAAAGAATTTAAAAAAAAAAAAAAAAAAAAATGCTCAAAGTAATATTGAATTTTTATGTTTTACTGGTGACATTTTAAAAAGGTATTATATTGCGGTATGTTTTAAAAAAATGTTTTAAATATCTTGTATATTTACTGTCATTTTTAACTTGTGTATCTCGCAATGTAATTATCTTTTATGGTCTACTTTGGTATGATCGAATAAAGATTATTGAATTGAACTGATTTTTTTGTCTATTTCAACTTCTTTGGAGAAGATCTTCTGATCACAGCAAGATGAGTCACATAAATGCCATTTCCATCTTATTCAGCAAATTCTTATTCATTTTGTTTTAAATGTATTTCAGCTCATATCGCACCTGGACACAAACATAGATACATACACACACAAATCATTTATAAAAACACCTGTGTTCTACCCTGGACATATTATTTGATGAAGAACGTTTCTGATAGAATACATGATGGTGTCTTGTTGGATGACTGCTGCTCAGGCTCTACCTCAAAAAATAGAGAAGAGCTTAGAGGCAGGTTCAGATAGCAAGATAGCATCTGACTGAGAGGATTATGGGCAGAATCTTGCAGTGATTTTTCAGTCAGCGTAGTTTTATCCCATGACTCGTTGTCTTCCAGTGATACTGAGGAACATGGTCATAGCAGTTGTGATGTGCCTTTGCAAGCATGATCTGTGCAGCGGAGAGACAGCAGCTGGGTAAGCCAATCCAGAGAGCAGGCAGGTTCTGCACTGGCACAGGCAGATTGCCACAAATTCCACCATTTGTTCTGAAGATGCTTGATGTAAAATCAATACTGCAAATATTTTGCCTATTGACTACTTTCATCTCTTTCTGGATTAAAATTTCCTTTAAGAAATTGTGCACCAAACAAATTTGTGTGCCAAACAGTTTCAGAAGGGTAATGGAGGCACTCTTAGGCCTCATTCTAGAGTACCCCTTTACTTGGGGAGTTCGAAAACATTGGGGCCTGATGGTCAACATAAGAATAATGCAGAAACCAACAGGACAGTCGTACTGGTCTACTCAAACAGTATGGGCAACACTGAGCTTCGGATTGATAATGATCAGAGGCATGCTTTTCATTTTGTACCATATGCTGTATTTCGAAGATAATTCTGCAGAATTGCCCGCGACCATCCAGAGCATGGCAGGTTGTTCAAAATTTGGCCTGTGGTGGAACCTTTGTCTGCCAGAGATTTATACTCCAAGAAAGAATATAGCAGTCAATGAGTCCTTGATCCAGTACAAAAGACAACTGATGTTCAGGCGATACATACTAAGCAAAAGAGCTCGATATGCATGTTTTGCAAGAGCTCTGGTGGTTATGTATAAAGAAGAAGAGTATACATGGAAAGACACCACTACAAATTAGTTGCCATTCCACTCTAGGAATTAGCAAAAAGCTTGTCCAACCACTCCTCCGTAAAAGTTATAAAATGTATGTGGGCAACTTCTATACAGGTGTCCAGCTGTTCAGCAAGTTGTGTAAAGCAGGCAAGGCACCATGGCTTGCAGTACAGTTTGAAGACACTGCAAAGGATTCCTTCAGGAGCTTGCTTTGAAAAGCTTCAAAAACCAAACAGCACTGCATTGTGTCCCAATAAACAGTTAAACTTTTTTTTTGTTGAGTTTTTATATAGCGCGAACTAGACCCGAGACATCGGGTATCAGAGCGCTTTACATGAGCACCAGTTTTGTTACATGAGGACACATTCATTTTTGTAGGCACGGGGAGATTAAGTTATTTGCCCAGAATCACAGGATGTTGAGCGCCGTTGCCGAGACTCGAACCCGGTTCTCCACCTTCGAGGTCGACAGTTTTAGCCGCAAGGCTACATCCTCTTTTAGATTGATGGGAAGTATATGTGCTCCTGACAATTCTTAAAGAGAGAGCTTCTAGAGTCATGGTTTGGGGTCAGTTGGCCGGAGTTCACCAACCCACCTGTATATTTAATTACAACAAGTACACGGGTGGAGTGAATAAAAATGACCATGCAATGCGAGTCGTAAAGCTAGCACATGGTATATGAAGTTGGCTGCCCTCGTGATCCAGTTGGCAACATACTACACATATGTTATTCACCTTCAGACCATGACATTCAGATCACCATAATGGAACATGTTACTGCTGCAGAAGCAGTAGCCTCTACTTCATCTGCTGTGAAGGATGTTGCAAGACTGCTGGATTTGTCGACCGTGCTCCTGCAACAGAGAAAAAGAGTCAACCATATCATTGAGAGAGAGTTTGCTCCAGCCAAGGAAAGAGTTAGGAGTGCCAGTATTGCTGTTCCCAGTGCCAATCCCAGTCAGGCTTATGTTTTCCAACTTGCTTCACTTTGTACCACACAAAAGTAAAGTTTTGGGAAGTGGAACTGTCCGACTGAAAGTATGTCCTTTAAATGGTTGTGTATTGATATATACTTTCCATGGACCTCTACTTCACTAGCCAGGCAGTCTTTCAAATTGTTCCCTCTAGTCTGGAAACTCTTTGCATAACATAATGCATATTTGTAGAGCACAAATGCGCACCCAAGCGTTGGGTCTCTTGGCGCAGAAATAACAATGTTTGTTACATACGTCAATGGCACTCATTGTTCTCCATTAGTTCTCCACTAAAGACATACCACAATACAAGACTGTTGTTCTTCCTAAATTAGATTTGGTAGTCATTGCATCTTTACTGACTAAGGTAAATAAGTATAAATCGGTCTTAAACAGTAGGCAGTCATATTTTAGCCTAGGTTTCTTTTATATAAGGATCTTGCAGATGGTCAAGGTCGAAGCGAAGCTCCAGTCAAGGCACTAACCACTAATAATGTATAGTTCGCAATTGTGTGGCTGTTGGCTGGTGGTATGTGTGGCTGTTGCCTGGCAGTATGTGTGGTGTTTGGCTAGTGATATGTGTGATGGTTTGCTAGCATTATAAATGAATTAGTTTGCTAGAGATGTGTTTGTATGTAGGTTGTCTGATGACTGATTCAGTGTTAGTGTGATTGCTGTTTCAGTCCTGTGGGCATATAAATGTGGTGGGCCCTTGAATGGCGGGAGTTTGGTGATGTTAGTGTTGTGCTTGTTGGGCCCGTCGCTGCCAGAGTGAATGGCTTAGTGAGGCGCACATGAAAGGCTTGTGAATGAGCTGTAAAGTTATTAGTGCCTTGATGTGGCTTTACAGCTAACTACCAATCACTGATGGGTTCAATATTCTGATACCATTATGAGTATTGACTCTTGGATCCTATTAATACTGTAAGGCCAAACCCAACCTGTACTTGAGTAGTGGATGGATCCCAAAGGATTAATAAGAACCCCTAACATTATTAACTCTGAACACCCAGAGGAGTCCAGGATGGTGTAACTTGCATGGATCCACTCACTTACCCACAATGCCCTGAAAACATGATGTACCATTAGTAAAATAGCCCAGTCTTCCTCTGACGTAGAGTACTTTTCAAGAAACAACCATCTGAGTGACAAGTGTCAAAGTCATTAAGTTGCTGAAGAAAAAGCAAAGCAGTTTTACACTTAGGGGCCGATTCCGAGTTAGGCCGTCCGACCAGCGGACAGCCATTGCAGTGACTGGGAGAATACCGCTGAGCCAGTGACTTCCCAACCACCATATTCTGAGAACACCGCCAGGCTGGGGGTGTTGTGTCAGTGGTGCCACGGCGGCAGTATCCTTTGGATCATAGAAAGAGCCTGAAGCCTATTCTGTGGCCGTGGCAGGGCTGCTTGCAAACCGGTGCACTGTGTACTATTCACCATGTCATGCATGGCACACAGTGCACGCACAAGAGTGAGAGCAGAGGGGGGCACAACATGTGCCCCCATGCATAACCCCATTTGGGCAAATTCGTCCTGTTTGGGGCCCTTCCCTGCCTTTCGGACGACCTTTTCATGGCAGGGTCCCAGCCATGAAAAGGTCAACAGAAAGGCAGGTCCGAATAGGCACAGTAGTGCCGGCATCGGCACCGCCTCCATTCCCTGCCAATTCCCCTACCCCATCGGGATCAAGGGTCCTAGCGGTGACGGCGGTCTACTGTCAGGTTTGTGTTGCTCTGACCACCTGGGTCAGAATCGGGCGGTTGGAAAGTCGAGGTCACGTCAGTCAGACAGCTACCACGGGTATGGCGGTGTCGTAATTAGGCGCTTAGTAAACTTGTACCTATGCAACAGGGGTAATAGGATTCTCCTAGTATAGGCAAGGAAGTAGGTACAGAAGAAAAAAAATGCAATAGAGTCTAAGTTAGCTGCTCGTCACATGGGCAAATACATATATCTGCAGAGGAGTATTGCCCTAGTGGAAAACATAACAACAAATGTATAGTTCCTAATCTAAATCACATTCTGCAAAAAAAGTAGATAGGGAGCGATCGCAACTGCCGTCTGAATTAGACAAGGATCTCTCACGGCTGGCTTCACCACCTCCCCAGCCTCCATAGTGGTCTGCCTATGCTCAAAAAAACAATCCGGGACCCAGGTTTTATATTTTTTAGTAATGATGTCTGGGTTCTCAAACAAGTATGCACAGCCCAAGGCCAAGGTAGTGTCTCTTATATACTATAGCCATGGAATGTTCAACCCATAATTACGGGAAACATCCTTTACCACGAAGCCTTAACACTCAATGCCTTTACCACGAAGTCTTAACCACAGGTAAGTCTTTACAACGTATGCCTTTACAACGCGTATACCATTACCACAAATGTCTTTACCACGCATGCCTTTATCACGCATTTTAGGTTCAGAGCATTACCACGCATATAATATGTAAGTATTTAGGTAAGTAAGTTGGCAGGTATATGATGCATTGTTAATAAGTTTTTATATTTAATATTAACTTTATAAAAAATTTCAGTATAACCAAGTTTTGGGGAGAGGATGTGAGGGTTCCATGGAGTATTGGGTGGGAAAGTGTGTTAATACCCAGATATTAATTTTAATGCCTGAGTTTTAATTTCTAGTGTTAGAAATACATTTAAATTTAATATTGTCACCAAACTTGAATATTTAAAAAAAAATCTGTAACACTCACCTTTAGTGACGGGAGGCAGGGGATATAGGGATAATGGTCGGGGAAATGTATTAATATCCAGGTATTAATTTTAATACCTAGGTATGAGTTACTAGGCGTTGTATTACATTTGAATTTAATATTGTCACTAAAATTAAATATTTAAAAAAAAATCTGTAACACTCACCTTTAAGGACGGGATGCAAGGGATATTAGGTGGCAAAGTGTAATAACACCCAGGTATTAATTTTAATACCTGGGTATTAATTATTACAGTTTAATTAATATTTTTCCAAATAGAAAAATCAACACAATATTACATTATTTTTAAGGACACTTTACATTTTTAAAATACAATTTTAAAATAAAAATATTATTTTTAGTGATAGGCACTCTATTTTAGAGTAGGATGTATGACACAAATAAAAATACCACATTTTTTAGTTTTAACATTTATTTTCAAATAGTAAGAAAATGACAATCATTAAAAAAATATATTAATGATAAAACATTTTTAAAAATGGAACAAGATTTTATTGCAATAAATAATTAAAAAAAAAAATTGTAGAAAGTTGTTTCCTCACTTTTACATTAGTTTCAATGGTGAATATTGTCCTTTTTAGGTCTCGCATAGAGCAGCGCATGCGCTGCCTCTACGAGGCATGAAGTAATCAGTATTACTAGTTAAACTCCACCCATTGCATTTCTCTTTGCTTCCTCACTTACCATTGGTGAAATCTGGTATTGCTCTTCTTAACTTGCTCTTTGTTGGCTGGTGGTCCGACATGTCACTTCCGGTTTCTTCCGTTTCTGGAGGATGCAGCATTGATCAACTACTGTTAACTTGCGCTGCATGGCGGCATCTTTTAATGTAGGCACTACTTTGGTTTTTTTTCCATGGCGCCTGGTTCGCGCCTCTCGTTTATTACGGAGAAAGCGCGATGTAAACAAGCGTCTGCCGTGTTACTTTATACCTTATGGGTAGCTTCCTTCTTTCGATGACCCGATATTACAGACATTTGATTGAATTCTGCCCCTTGCCTTCCTGTTTAAGTAAATAGCTCCTATTCGGCTGCAGTCCTGGAAGGAGTCAGTCCCGGGAGCCGGGCCATATCTGCGGGCGCCGAGGCACAGGGGTCAGTCCCTCAGCATCACCAGTCGCCCTCATACACCCTCCAGGCTCCAGCAGACATACATGGAACAGACCATTAGGGGTCATAGCCATGACACAGACACTCGGGCGCCGTGGCTCGGGTGTATACACACGCGCCACAAACTGAATGCGACCCCAGTGTGCACGCCACCCGCACGCGCACACTCCAGCACCTACAGCGAATGCACGGACATGCCCAAGAAACCACCCGGGAACATCAGCAGATTAGAGCCACAATCTGACTGAAGAAAAACGCCACAGGGCATAGTGCCATTATTGGCAACCTCTCCCACCCCCTGTCTGAGCATGCAATGAATAAATACACAAGACAACTTTGTAGTGGGAAAATATTGCTGCAGGTTTATTCCATACAGGAGTATGCAATATGTGGGTTATCTTACGGGCGATCCAAGGGCGGGGCAGCTGTGCCAACCTATGCTGCCCCCGCCCGCCTGGTGAGCCAGCACTGTGGGGCACCCCGGCAGTGCTACCTTTGTCGATCCTCTTCCGGATCACGTGACACGTTGGTCTGTTCTACTCACGCCCTTTTCAGGGCGGAGCGTAGCAGGGCAAACCCCCGGTTGGTCAGGCCCCCAACCGCCCGAAGGACTAACGGGGCGCCGTCGCGGTTTTCCAGGAACCTGCCCTGAGGCTCCCGGTCTTTGGCTCTGGCACCCCTACTGTGCCGCGCAGAGGTACCCTTACTGTACCGGTCTGCCGCAGAGGTACCCTTACTGTACCCGTCTGCTTCCAGATCGCCCTGTAACTCCGCCTGCAACACAAAAGGAAAACATTAAAACATTCAGGATACCCTGTCCCCCAGCCAGGACGCCGGGTAAGAGGTGGGGCGGGAGACGGCGTGGCTGGCAGACAGAGACCGCCAGGAGGGGCAGGGGAGGCATACATGCCCTCCCCCCGGCGCACAGGAAGGACGTCACGGCGACCTAGCTAGAGGGCTCACAGACCCCTCCAGAGACTAGAGCGGGTGGGTGGTGCCAAGATGGCACTAAAGGGCCGCCCTGCTGAGGTGGCCCCTGCGGGGGCCGCGGACTGCCGCATAGTGCCATTATTGGCAACCTCTCCCACCCCCTGTCTGAGCATGCAATGAATAAATACACAAGACAACTTTGTAGTGGGAAAATATTGCTGCAGGTTTATTCCATACAGGAGTATGCAATATGTGGGTTATCTTACGGGCGATCCAAGGGCGGGGCAGCTGTGCCAACCTATGCTGCCCCCGCCCGCCTGGTGAGCCAGCACTGTGGGGCACCCCGGCAGTGCTACCTTTGTCGATCCTCTTCCGGATCACGTGACACGTTGGTCTGTTCTACTCACGCCCTTTTCAGGGCGGAGCGTAGCAGGGCAAACCCCGGTTGGTCAGGCCCCCAACCGCCCGAAGGACTAACGGGGCGCCGTCGCGGTTTTCCAGGAACCTGCCCTGAGGCTCCCGGTCTTTGGCTCTGGCACCCCTACTGTGCCGCGCAGAGGTACCCTTACTGTACCGGTCTGCCGCAGAGGTACCCTTACTGTACCCGTCTGCTTCCAGATCGCCCTGTAACTCCGCCTGCAACACAAAAGGAAAACATTAAAACATTCAGGATACCCTGTCCCCCAGCCAGGACGCCGGGTAAGAGGTGGGGCGGGAGACGGCGTGGCTGGCAGACAGAGACCGCCAGGAGGGGCAGGGGAGGCATATATGCCCTTCCCCCCCCGGCGCACAGGAAGGACGTCACGGCGACCTAGCTAGAGGGCTCACAGACCCCTCCAGAGACTAGAGCGGGTGGGTGGTGCCAAGATGGCACTAAAGGGCCGCCCTGCTGAGGTGGCCCCCTGCGGGGGCCGCGGACAGCCGCATAGTGCCATTATTGGCAACCTCTCCCACCCCCTGTCTGAGCATGCAATGAATAAATACACAAGACAACTTTGTAGTGGGAAAATATTGCTGCAGGTTTATTCCATACAGGAGTATGCAATATGTGGGTTATCTTACAGGCGATCCAAGGGCGGGGCAGCTGTGCCAACCTATGCTGCCCCCGCCCGCCTGGTGAGCCAGCACTGTGGGGCACCCCGTCAGTGCTACCTTTGTCGATCCTCTTCCGGATCACGTGACACGTTGGTCTGTTCTACTCACGCCCTTTTCAGGGCGGAGTGTAGCAGGGCAAACCCCCGGTTGGTCAGGCCCCCAACCGCCCGAAGGACTAACGGGGCGCCGTCGCGGTTTTCCAGGAACCTGCCCTGAGGCTTCCGGTCTTTGGCTCTGGCACCCCTACTGTGCCGCGCAGAGGTACCCTTACTGTACCGGTCTGCCGCAGAGGTACCCTTACTGTACCCGTCTGCTTCCAGATCGCCCTGTAACTCCGCCACAGCTCTGGAGGCGGCTCCCGTCGCCGCGAGAGCCCCCCACCAAGACAGCTAATTTCCGACCTGCAACCTGCTTTCTAAGGCTTCGTGCATGTCCAGTGGAAAGTATCCATGCCCACCTGTTACAATTGCACCCCAAGTTAGTCAACCTGACCTAGGCGTACGCCTGGATGGCAATGGTGACAATGGACCCCATCTTTAGCAAAGTAGCCTGTAACATTAGCCTGCATCAGCTCGTGTCTGATGGGGCCCAGACCCCTCTGGTCTGCGAGCTTACGCCATAAACAGATGCCTCTACAGGGATGTTCAACAGCCTCGTCAGACTTAGCTCTGTGCCACCTCTGCGGGGATCATCTCCGCCCAACAGAGCTTCACATTGACCCATGCAGTTGCTGAACTCACCAAACAGCGCATTTCAACATGCGACCGCTCATACCAGGCCTCCTGCGAATCTAAGGGAAGAGATCACTCCCTACTGGTGATAGATGACCCTCATCTCTATCACAATAGCCCTTGACTTCAGCCTAAATCAGCTTGTGTCTGATGTAACCCAGACCCCTCTGGGCTGCGAACTTACGCCATGAACTGTTCACTCTTTCAGGGATGTTCAACGACCCGCTCTGATTAATCTTAGACCACCAGAGCTCACATTGACCCATGTGTTTGCTGATCTCCCCTAAGTCAGCTTTCATGGCTTGTACGAGCGACCTCCTCCCCATGGCAATGAGGTCGTTGCCCCCTAGGTGTATCACTGAAATTTTTGGATGGGGGGGGGGTGACCCCCCCTTGGGCCAGCCACTGAGCAAGGGTGTACCCCTGCCATGCATCCCTTATTCCTTATGGGAATTTCGCCTGCTCAGCTCCCTCTGAGGTGAAAACCCCTAGGCATACCGGCTAGTTAACCTGTCAGCTTCAATACAGTTGTGCCCTGTCTGCAATCTGGTGCCTAACTTTCCGTATTGACTAAGTCCTACCTTCGCCCCATTGTTCCCCGGTAGGAGGGGGGTTCACGCTGCCCACCCTGTGCAGCGGAAAATGTCCTGCCCCATTAAATGTAATTTTTTGAATCCTGGACATGCCAAAAGTTCTTTAACCTAGTCGCCTTTTGTGCTTTTTTTTTTTTTTTTTTTTTTAAGTTTCAAAAACCTTTATTGTAAAAAAAATCAATGATCACAGCGTGATGCCTACATCCCTAGGTGGGCCGGCAAAGCAAAATTCTGATGTGTATAGCAGTGCAGTTGATAGGGGGTTACACAGCAAGCCGCCTACAACCACATTGGGCCGGCCGCATCAGGCAGGGCAAAAGTATTAACTTTATTGGTTCCTTAACCAGTGTTTCAACAAGGTGATATATAAAGGTATAGATGATCTAGATCGTAGCCATCATTACTGCTCATGAAATACATTTACTTGCAACAAACTATAAAACAAACTCCCTCCCCCTTCTGTTCTGTAGATTTACATAAGTCTAATTGACCATACTCCGAGTTGCCTAACCCACTGGTACAATAAAACGGCCTATACACTGCAGACCATGACCATCTGTCGGGGACTAGAGCGCTATGTGGTGGGCCAATCCTCTCTAGGGGCTCCCGCTGCAGTCTACCTCCATGTGGCATGGTGTCAACTAAGCCTCTTGTCTCATAGCGTGCAAGGGTAGTGGTGCCTCCCCATTCATCCCACCCGTGGGGTCAGTCGCGGTCGCCAGGCCCACCGACATGTCTGAGGAAGCAGTGGTATCGTTCGTCTGTAAGAGTAGATATGCCTTGAGAGGGCCCCATATGTCCCGCTGCCTAGAGGAGCGTGGGAGCAGTTCAGCATACGTGAGCGATTGTTCCTGCCATGTTGTAAGGTCGCCCAGCCAGTCCTTAAACTTTGGGGCCCTGCCCCTACCCCACCGACAGGCCAGCCTACGTTTTGCTATTAGGAGGCTTAAGGCTAAGTATTTTTTGCATCTGGTGTCTATGTGTTGCGTATAGCCTAGCAATGCCACTTCTGGCAAAGCTTGGAGGGTCAGGTTTAACATAGAGGACAGGCCCGCAAACACTTGTTGCCAGTATTGGTGGATAGCTGGACACAACCAGGCAAGATGGAGGAAGTCCGCTCCTCGCTTCCACACCTGGCGCATCGGTCATCCTCCCGAAGCTTGTATTTGTGTAGCTTTGCTGGAGTGTAGTAGAGCCTATGTAGGAATTTATAGTGTATTACTCTCAAACGACTATTGGACGTCATAGCCGCAGTCTGTTTACAGCAAAACTCCCATTGATCGTCTGCTATAGGGTTCTCGAGGTCTGCTTCCCACTCCCGCCTAGCCCTGGAGGTAGGGGGGTCAGGCACATTCTGCGCATGGCGATATAGAAGTGATGTGACATGTCGGGGGGTCCCTGATTGTAACAGAGTGTGAAGAGGTGGCAATGTAGGTGGTTCTAGGGGGAACGCAGGTGTGGCAGCTTTGACGCTCTGCCGGAGTCTAATAAACATGAATACATCCATGACCGTAGGTGCATGCGCTCCGAAGAACTGATCCCTGGAGCGGAATGTGCCATTAATGTACATATCTCCCCATGTGGTATAGCGCAGTTTCTCGAGCATCGTGCGACACTGTTTGTCATATGTGACCTGCAGGGAAGGATGATACACCAGAGGCACCTGGGGAGAGTAAAGCATGGGTGCATCCAGCCGGGCAGCAATTTTCTTCCAGGCTGTCACGGTGCAATGGACAGTGGTGGGGTCCCGTTCCCGCTCTCGGCATGAAGTGTATAGGAAACCCGAGAGGGGAGTAGGGGTCATATATCCCTCCTCCACCGCTAGGTGAGGCATGAATGGAGGGGGGTGGAACCAGTATACGGCGAAGTGGGCCTGGGCACAGTAATAATACAGTTCAAAATTTGGGACTTCGTATCCCCCGTGCGAGAATGGCAGCATGAGTGTGTCCAGCGCAAGGCGGGCATGTTTGCCACCCCAAATGAGGCGTGTAATTTGCGTTTTGAGCGCTGTGAAAAAATGCTTACCAGGGTGGTATGGTATATTAGTGAATAAGTAAAGGAATTTAGGCAATAGTACCATTTTAACCAATGACACCCTCCCAGCCATGGATAGGGGCAGTGATAACCATCTTGTGATGGAGTCTGTCGCTTTGTCTAGGGCTACACCGTAATTGGCTTTTATTAGTTCGTCTCTATTTCTAGTGACTGTTATTCCTAGGTATTTGATTTCCTCTGCTTGCCAAGCAAGGGGATAATCCAAGGGATACTCCAATGTGGAGGGGGTAAGTGGGAACACTGCTGATTTAGCCCAATTAATGTGAATACCCGAAATGGTCCCAAACTTCGTGACCTCCCGCAATACAGGGTTGAGGTTCTCCTGTGGATTTTTAATATATAAGGTAACATCGTCCGCATAGAGTGATATTATTAGCTGCCTGGAAGGGAAAATCAGTGCTCGCTCCTTGTGGTGTTGCCGAATTTTTGCCGCCAGGGGCTCTATCGCCAGGGCAAATAGGATAGGAGATAAGGGGCACCCCTGCCTAGTACCTCTAGTGATGCTGAAGCTAGGGGATCGTGAACCATTGAGGAGGACCGTAGCAGTGGGTTGTTGGTACAGCAACTCTATCCACCCAAGGAACGCTGGAGGCATACCCATATATCGCAGGGTGCCTATGAGGTAGTCCCATTCTACAGAATCAAACGCCTTAGTGGCATCCAGGAACACCGCGATCGCTGGGCTGTCGGGGTCAATATTCTGTAGAACCGATAGGAGGGTCCTTAGATTATGGGACGTCGCTCTGTTAGGGACGAATCCGGACTGATCTGGTAGGACCAGCCGCTCCATCAACAAGGCCAGCCGGTTAGCGAGGACTTTTGCCAGAATTTTTGTGTCACAGTTCATGAGGGAAAGGGGCCGGTAGGAGTCGCATTGGGTAGGAGACTTGTCAGGTTTAAGGATTGATATGATCAGGGCTTCCCGCATAGTGGGGGGAAGGTGGCCTTCCTCTAGGGCTTCATAAAAGACTTCCTTAAGAACAGGGGCTAATTGCACCTGGAAGGTTTTATAAAATTCTATGGGGAGTCCATCCGAACCTGGAGTACGCCCTGATGACATTTGCATAATTGCTGCCGTGATTTCGTCTAGCTCCAGTTCAGCGCTAAGAAACTCACGTTGATTATCCCCCAGCCATGCGAGCGCGGTGTCCTCAAAGTACGAGGGGAGGTCAAGTGGTGCTCCTCTATGCGTAGTGTACAGGGATTTATAGTGTGTCAGGAATGCGTGTAGTTGCCCCTGCGTATGATAGTGTACCTCCCCCTCGGGGTCTCGGATTTCCGTGACATGCGTTGAGAATCGGGGATGCCTGGTCAGGTTCGCGAGCATCTTTCCCGGGCGATCACCCTCCCCATATGTCCTAGCAATGTGGTACTTACTGCGAAACTTACATTCCCGTTCAGCAGTGCGCGTATATTCTGTAATCTTATCCCGCAGTTGTGCCCTGGCCGCATCCCCCCCAGTGCTGTCATTTATGCGTTGCTCCAGTGCCTTAATATCTTTCTCCAGCCTGTCAAGTTCCCTCCGGATATCTTTAAGGATGCCCCCTCCTTTAGTCATGCAATAGCCTCGAACCGTCACTTCGAAAGCCTCCCAGACAGTGGACATGCTCGGGACAGAGTCCGCGTTACACTCAAAATAGTCACCAATTTCCTGCCCCAGTTCAGCATGAAAGACCTCGTCTAGGAGATGCAGTGGATTAAGCCGCCAGTTAATGTAGGGGGATGGATTTGTAGGGAAGTTCAACACCAATACCACCGGGGAATGATCAGAGTATGTCCTGGCCATATGGGTAACCCCGTCTATCCAGCTCGACACCCCCAGCGAGACAAACCAATAGTCCAGCCTAGACCAGGAGGAGTGGGCAGCGGAGTAGTGTGTGCCCTCTCTGAGTGTGGGGTGCATATGGCGCCATGCATCGAGAAGGCCCTGGTCCGCCACAACGTCTGCGAGCTGTTTTTGCATGGTCGTGTAATGTGTTGCAGTAGGACTAGAGCGATCCATCGCCGGGGAGATAGCTGTGTTAAAGTCCCCACCCCAAAGGAGGTATGTGTAACCTATGGACAGAATTTTGCCCCACAGGGATGGTAGAAAGGCTGGGTCATCCACATTGGGCCCGTAACAATTTACCATAGTAATATCCCGGGAGGCCAGTCGCCCCCACATAATGCAGTACCGGCCATGCTGATCCGAGAAGGTGCCACCTAATACGAATGGGGTGGAGCGCTTGATCAGTATCAATACCCCGCGTGAGTAGGTGGAATAAGATGAGAAACAGCGGCAGGAGGCCCATCGGGCGGCGAAGGTAGGGGCCGCTAATGGATCGAGATGAGTCTCCTGGAGGAAAGCTATTTGGACGTGGTGCCTCTCCAAATATCCTAATATATTGCGTTTTTTGCGCGGGTCATTGAGTCCCCGAACATTCCATGTCATGCTGCGTATAATGGTCTGCATGTTAGTGGGTATTAGCATTGTGTAGCTGATTGTACTCTAGGGACAGGCCCGACGCAGGAGTTCGTGGAGTGCGGACTAGTGTATACATAGCAGAACAGAATACATTTCTAACAACCCTCCCCCCCCACCCACTCCGACTTTCCCAACTTGTCGGGCATTAGTTCCCACCCAATAATAACTTTAAAAAATTAAACCAATAAGAAAAAGGAAATGTAAATATTCCAGCTAACTCGGGGTATTCCCTCGTGGGTGCAGCTAGGGGCCCGGGACTCGCCTGTGTCCTCCCATGATCTCACCCGTCAGATACCAGACCCAGCCGGGCTGGCTCAATTTCCGGGGAGAGGACGAAAGCCAGGCGATATACTACAATAAGTTGGTGTCCAATCAATCTGGGCTATGACGAAGGTATGAATGGCAGGTATCCGTGAAAAGCCTAGCAGACGGCTCCCAGCAGTTAGCATATTGTTACTCGCTATGTGGATCTAGCTCAATCCTGCATTAACAGTGGAGACTCGGACCCAGAGCGGCGGCCGTCAGACACCGGTGCCGGAGACACCCTTTGATTAGTTTTGAGGTAGTCTTCAGCCTGCTGCGGGTTTTGGAAGACATGGTGCTGGCCCAGATGTGTGATGCGGAGACGTGCTGGGTAAAGCATGGCATAGGGAATGTTGTGAGCTATTAGTTTCTTTTTAACATTAAAGAATTTACGTCTTGCATCTTGCACATTTTGTGTGAAATCTGGGTAAAAGGACAGTATCGTATTTTCATAGTCCACTTTTTGTTTCTCCCGTGCAAGGCGGAGCACAGCATCCCTGTCCCTATAATTAAGAAACCGAATTATAACCGGGCGTGGGGGTGCTCCTGGGGGGGGACGTGCTCCCAGGGATCTGTGGGCTCTTTCCACTACTAGGTGCCTGGAGAATGCCTCAACTCCGAACAGTTTAGGGAGCAGTGTCTCTATAAAGTCCTCCATCCGCCCAGTGTTGGTCGATTCAGCAAGGCCCACTAGGCGGACATTATTCCTTCGTGACCTAGCCTCCAAATCTTCATTCTTCTCCGCTATGACCTTAAGCAGTCTGTCCATCTGTGTTATTTGTTTCCGGTCGCTCGTGGAACTGTCCTCTAGTCCAGAAATTCTGCTTTCCGCCTCCTCAAGTCGATGATCATGTTGCTCGATGCGGTGCACCACAGAGTCCAAGCGCACATTCATGGCGTCTATTTTGGCATCTATAGATGTGAGGCTGTGTGTCATAGTCACCAGCATGGCCTTCACTTCGTCTTCCGAGCCAGTGGCTGGTGCCGTCGTGGAATGTTCCTCTGATTGTGATCGGGAGGGCCTGCGAGCCTCAAATGGAATTTTGGTCTGTTTTCCCTCTGTTCTGCCCATCTTGAGAGGTCCAGGGGGCAGCAGCCTCCCAGGCCAGACGTTGCAGCGAAGAGGAGATCAACAAATGGAGTGCTCTGCCGACCTATTCCCAGGGCAGTAGTTCGGAGCCCCGCTTCAATAAGGCAGGATCCAGTCCCCCGTGAAATATTGCTGGGCGGAAACCCCGCTTCTGGGATGGAGTCGGCCGATGGGAGCCAACAGCCCGGCCTGGTCACTATTGCGCAGGTGCGTCGCAACGGATAGGGGCCCTCCACAGCTCCGTAAAGCCAAACCGAGCACCCTGCAGGGCCTCCTGCTCAGTACCGTCGTCTCCGGTATATGCGGGGGCACCGCTTGTGAGCAATTAAACAGCGGTGTCCGTGGGGGGGTGTAGTCATCTGCGTCCGGGAGAGGGCAGGCACACCGACAGTCAGGTCTGTCAAGCTGTTTCAGGCTCTCCCACCCTCTGCCCCGCTCCGTCTCCTCACCTTTCTGTATTTGGGCTCCTCACCGGCAATAGAAGACGTCGTATGAGGGGCTCCCCCTCACAGCTCCCAGCCGGCAGGGCCCTGCGACTCGGCCGCCGTCCACAGGATTAACTCGCACTGTTCAGTCCTCCCGTTTCGGTACCTCAAAATGGCGCCGTCGCGGCCCGTCCAGTTCCGCCGAGCCGCGGGCTCCAGTGCAGTGTGCCCCCGATCTGCGCGACCACCGCAGCTGCAGAGTCCACCGGTCAGGGTCTCACTAGGCAGCGCTTCACTCTCCGGCGATGCTGAGTCACGGAGAAACGCCACAGCAGTCCCCCAGGCAGTTCACGGAGCGGTTCCGCCCCGTGCGGTCAGGAATGTAGGACTTAGGATGGTGCTTTCGGATATTTTATCGCCCGGCTGGCGAGAGCCTCACTAGCGCGCGGCCATCTTAGTCCCGCGCCACCTAGCGCCCCCGCCTTTTGTGCTTGACACCCTGTTATCGGGACAGGAGCACCTATGTTGGCTGACAGCGTCCCCACCCAGCGTTGCTAGTATAGCTAACCGGGCGCAGCATTCGAGCTTAACTGCAGCAACATGTCACCTTCCTAGGTACGGGGGTGCACTTACTTCGCCCCGTTGAAAAAGACAATTTGCACAAGCCCCTTTGATTGCTAAACCCTGGTGAACACTTATTGGCGTCAGATCTGGTTTGAAACAATATATGTATTGTGCCCACTATTGGCGACGCCTCACCCTTTCGTGTACTGACGCCTACGCAGCACACCCCGCCTGCTTAACTGCCGTCGGATCCCAGATGCCAGTACCTGCTAACCTTCTCCGACCCTGGATGCTTAAACCCGCAAGTGTCGGAATCCCAGATTCCCAGTTTCATTTTGGCTGCAGTACACCTTCAGTGGGTCCGCTGAGAGATGCCACAAACCGCATTGGTCATGCGAACCTTAAGTGCCCAATTTCACCTGGGCGTACCTCTAAATGAGACTGGCCCCACACAGCCGTAAGGCCAGAGACACACATATATTAAACCTATTTCTGGTTTTTGCTACTTGGCACCCTTCTGGTTGAAGATCTGTGTTATTGTGAAGCGCGCGTGCCCACGGGCATGAAGTCGCTGAATAACCGGTGGATGTTACCCAGTTGCTGATGCTATGTATCGCTAACTGCCCTACTTGGATTGCCGGGACGCTGAATGCTTCCTAAGGCCTGTAGGCTTACAGCTCCAACCCAGTTTGACCCCCCAGATTTTGGGACAATTTAAGAGTAACCATGCCCTACATGGTACATCTACCCCAGCGATGACAATCAACGTATTTGGGACACAGGTCGCAGAAGATGCCCCTTCCAGTCTCTGGTTCTGGCCCATGGAAGGATAACCCAGGCGGCAGACAAGTCTGTGGGAACCGGAGGTGAACATTATGAGCAAGTACCTGCCCTTGTCTGGATGTTGGGAATGCCAAATGGTCTATAATACCTCCTCGTCATTAGTCCTCTAACGCAGTGTTTACCAAACTTTTGCATCGCAGTCCACTTGT
Organism: Calotriton arnoldi; assembly: GCA_963921515.1. Taxonomy (NCBI): domain Eukaryota; kingdom Metazoa; phylum Chordata; class Amphibia; order Caudata; family Salamandridae; genus Calotriton; species Calotriton arnoldi. Next base: position 52,087 of record CAWUFW010023202.1, on the reverse strand, counting down.
TAGATGACAACTACCACAACCCACCTGCTGCCCTGGCAAAAACGAGGGTGAATAGGTCTGGACTGAGGTGACCTGTGCCCTGCCCTTGTTTGCATAGGGCACATTTTAGCTGCATGGACCAGACATAGCAAGACGCGACGAGATTGCGAGCCCCACTCCCACACGACTAAACTGAAACTTGGTCCATCAGGGGCCAAGGCCTTGCCTTTGCCCTCTGTGGTGTGACCTGGACTGCTCAGCAGGGCGTCCTGAGGTCACACCTACACGTGTACCCGTTCCTCTTGTGCTACTCGCTGGGGGGTAGTGTGCACCTCGCCTACTTGTCCGCAATTAGTGATGGTCCCTCGCGGGGAGAAAGGTTAGGGCCTTATCCCTGAAGCTTGCCAATGAGGAATTCCCCGGGAAATCTACAGCATCGTTTTGTAAAGCTGTTCCTGGTCCCACTACTAATTATGGCCGATATGCTATGCCATAAAGGACCACCCAGCCAGCAGAGTGACCCACAGACCTGCATTGTACACTTATTTGGCATGTCGATCCACTGTGATATCCTCCTTGAGTCAAAGTTACCCCTAGCAAAACCGCTGGTCCCTTGATGCAGCCAAAGCTCCGAAACCCACAATCAGGTGGTCACAGGAAAGCCCTGCCTGAAGTCTGCGCCCCGTGCAGCGGCACCACTCTATGGCCCGCCCAGTCTACCACCACGAGGCTGTGTAGAGCGCCCGGCTAAGCCATTGCGTTGCTTTCCATTCATGCGCAAAATCTTACTCTGGCTCCAACCCAATTGCCAGCACACAACATCTGGAACTGCCCAAAACAGGTGGGGGGGGGCGCCAATATGGCAGCGACAGGACGAAGGCAAGGCAAACCACAAGTTAGAACCCTATGTAGCGTCCCTGAAATAATCCCCGCTGAAGGAGGGTGCAGGATGTCACTGATCAAGCAAAGGGGATGGGACGGCCAGAGTCTCTGTGCCCCGACCCCCTCCCCCAAGACAATTCACCAAAGTTATTGCTCTCACCGACCTGAGCGCAGAAAGTCGCACTGGCCAGTCCTTAGACCAACAAACCACTAACCCCAAACAAGGTGCCCACACCACAACATCTCCGAAATTGCCATTATGGCCTCCCCGTAGTCACACAAGACTGCTGGGGGCGCACGCCACGAACCCCAGACGACAGGGCAGGCCATGCCCCTGTGCAAGCCGCGCGGCAGCCAACCAACCACACGTGGCACACCTCGCTTGCCAATTTACCCCAAACTTCTGGTGTTGCAGCAAGCAAGGACTATTGATTTGGAGAAAGGTTTTTGGTCGCCTATGGTAAATAAGCATCCACTATGGCCTTGTTGTAAAAGTATTGACCAGATAAGTACTACACAATTGACACTACACTTACAAGCCAGTCCTATTTGCTTTCCCAATGCTAGTTGGATGATTAAGCTAACTAAGGCCCAACATGGCTTTGGTGGAGTAGCGTAGTGAAAATGCTACGATCTGAAAAGGTGGGACTGAGAAAGAAGTGAAGTGACTAACCCCCAACTGGCCCTGATCTCAACAGGATGAAATTTACTGATGCTGCCTGCAGGCAGCAAAAGTGCGACTCAGCACGGCGCAGAGTATACAACAACAGAGCACCCAACACCTGTGATCCTGCGCGGGGATCCGGTCATACGACCTCGGCGTAAACGAAGGGGGCTTTAGATAAACAGCGCCCCTCACCCCTGCCACTCAGACTCCCAGAACTGAACGGATATATTGAAATGTGTGACAATATTCCGAGTGCTTGATGCCAAGTCCTTCGCAAACAAACGCCAGCAAAGCTGACAGCATGAGGCGACTACCCCTCTCAGCGAGTAATAGTCTGCAGGGGAAGATACTAACAACTCTGCCCTAACAAACACACTCACTTACCGGCAATTCAGAAACTTGTCCCGCCTAACTGCAACAAGCTGGGCATGACCGAGTAACAAACTTAAAGGGGGGTACTAAGGGTGTATCCCATATTGGCAACTCATCCCTTCAAACCGAAAGATGAGTCAGTAACAAATACCAAGCCAAGAGACTTAAAACAAGCTGTATCAACTAATCGCACCTTGTCCCCTCTCGCTGAGACTGCATAGACCAAGAAGGTTGACACCCCATTCCCATATTTCTCCTCCATTTTACAGTAACGTTTGACACAGTGCACCAGGAAGCCTAGTGCATATGGCACCCCAAAAGACTCTTCTTTGTTAAAGAACATCAACAAGGCTCTTCCTTACATGGCATCGCATAATCTGCCCTCATGCAACGTTTACCGAAAGATGAACTGACAGGCGTCGCCAGCACTAGAGCCTCGCTGTGGAGGATCGTGGACAACCAATGCAAAAGTCTCTGCCTCTGAGCTACAGCGTGTCCTAGTCTGTTAAAACCCAGGCGCAGGGTAGCCTGCCCAGCTAAGCCCACAAATGAATCGCACGACACCTCCAGCCAACGCCTGGACATGCAAACACTACAGGCTACCTCACCCCCGTTACCGTACCTATCTCGTTGTAGTCGCTGCGAGAACCCAAGTCCACAAACATCCCAACACAGGTGTGCCCGAAATGGCAGTACTATTCGCGCTGGAAACGAGTGCCTGCGCTAAACCCGCATAGCGATGTAGCCCATTGTCATGCACTGGTGTGCGCAACACCACTTCTCTCAAAGGTGAGCATACCCTGGACCCACCGGCAGGCCACGTCATTGCCCGCTCTGAGTCGGTCCCACAGGCACTCCTGTGCGCCACCAACTTCTGCTGTTTTCTCACATTTTGGGGGGGGGCCACCGGGGAACCCATGTCCGCCTCACCTTCACAATACCCGCACCAATGGGTGAATGCCCTTACTGCAACTGCGGGCGCCAAAGTCCCCCTGCAGCGCTGGCAACAGTGCCAAGAGGAACAGCCGTCCTGTACCCGAAGCACCCCGAGGATGCAGTACATGCATACGCCGAAGCCGGAGTTCCCAGTGCTAGTACCCATCAGCTAAAGCAGGGCGCCCCCTTCCTGACTTGTAAAACATGCGTCAATGGCGTAACTCAAAACAGTGCCCGCACAACTATCAACCGTGACACTCCTATAAATGCGACAATTCAGACCGCTCGGGCCCCCACAGCTCTAAGAATAGCTCTGGGGTAGGCACTAGTTATTTTCAATGTACACTGAATTAACAACCGTCGTCCTACATCTTCAAATCACACCCAAATCGCACAAACAGCGCACCCATGTGGTAACAATCATAAGCGCCGGTGACCTGCCAGGCGCTAGAAACCCTCGGATCAAAATTAGGTGCTGTGAAATTACCATTGAGGCGTCTGCATCCAAAAGCAGTAGCGCTCGAAAAGTAACCTTACGCTCATCATTCAGTACGCTCAAGATTTCTTAACTTGGAAGGGGTTGGCTCAGCCTTCCAATTTGCCAACTTTACTGAATAGAGTTGCATTAAATTGAGTGAGCAACACGCTTAGCAATTCTAACATAGTATGAAGCTCTACTAAAACCACTATTTAAAAGTACCACCGAGCAATGATCTGATGCATCCATGCACCGATTCCATACATTTAATATTATTGGGCAGTGCAACCTCGCTAAGGCACTTCCAGCGCTGTGGAGCAGCCCCAGCCCCCCGGGACCACGCATGCGGGACCGCGCCCAGTCCTGGCCGACAACTGCATTGTAGCTAGGAGGGGGGAGCCCCTGATGGCTTGACCTACTCTTGCCCCGCCGGCCCAACGGGGAAGGAGATGCACACAGCTCCACCCCGCCCACCTGAGGAGCCGGCACCCTGGACGCAGCGCCTTGGACCCCAGTCGTTTGCTGTAACGGAAAACCGCTGCCCAGAGGAACGGCCGGTCGAGTCTCTTCCCCCTTCTGCAGCCCCCAACACATTGCCGCCCATGCCCGGGGCGCGACACAGCACACTCGTCTGGAACACACAGCTGTGATGGAAGAGTAGGCACAAGGAACAGTGGCATGTTCGCCCCTGGCCACCCTGATGCAGACAGTGGAAGCTGCTTCCCTCTACATCCGTAGAACATGCCGACATCACGCATGCTCCGTGCCTGCCAGTATCCGTGCCACTCCAAAAGACCATGCTCTTAGTGACATGGGGCGTCAAAGTGACCGTCGCACCAGGCGCCACCCGCGCCAAAGTCGGCCCTGCCTCTACTATAGGCCTCCTGAGCACAGGTATCGCCCGAGGCTGCATGTGATCTCTCGCCCCGGCCCGTGATACACTGGGTCATCCACCAGTGGGGGGCCGCGAGCCCGCCGCCCGTGAGCAGCGTCGCGCGGGGAAGGCCCGTGCGTGGCCCCTCTCCTTAGGAGTGCAAACGGCCTCCCAGAACCCATGCCCCTCCCGACTGGCACCCCTGCACCACGCGGACCCTGTGACCGGCGTTGCCGCTGCCAGGGGGGGGGGGGGAGTGGTGCCTTGCCGGCTCTCCGCATTCCATGGTGATCTCCCCGCCCACCGGCCCGAACGAGCGTTGCCACAAGGGTGGAACCTGAAACCCCGATCATGCCTGGGGGCCAAGCGCTACACCGCAAGATGATCAAAGGCACCCTGCCCGGTGTGCAACCCTCCGGCTGAGCCCACCCGGACCCGCTGCAACGCCCGGCCGCTCCCGATGGCACCCCGCTCACCACCCGCAAGACACCGTCATGCTGATGGCAAGGCGGGTGGGGCAAGAGGGGGGGGGGTGCGGAAACACGACGCGCCCCCCCAACAATAGCACTCTGCAGGGAGTCAACACCGAGGTCACTCGTCAGGGGCGCCGGCACAGTGAAGCCCGCTAGACTCGCAGCCGCGAGTGTCACCCCGCCTGATCCCCGCCCGGCGAACACATTCCCCATCGGACCTCTGGCGAGCCTCCGAATAAAGCTGGGGAGAAGGGGGAAGATGTGTAGATAAGGGGTTCAACCCCAAGGATAGGACCCGGAGGGAGACAAGCCCCTAACCTCCTCTTCGTCGCTGCAGGACGAACAGCGCGACCTCCCTGGATAGCGTGTACACATGCTGTCCAGCGAGGGGGACAAAGACCTGCAAGGCCAAGCATGGCCCACTGCTCCGCTTGCCGCCCTTTGCAGCATCGACACTGGAGCACTCAGGTGACTACTGATAGACCGGGCTGTGCCTGGATGGTGGAACGAGGAGCTAAAGAAGCTCCGTCGTCTGCCACTGCTAGGACGGGCCTGAGCAGCGTAAGGCCGGGAAGCTTTAACCCCCCCTTAAGCCCAGCCCCGACCCAGTCCCTCGTCCCAACCCCGAACGAAGGCACCAACCCAGAGGGCCTCCTACGAGGCCGGACCAGGGAGCGTGAAACCGGGACGGGGGCCCACTCCGGCAATGGCCTACGTGGAGGGCGGGGGGGGGGGAGGGTGATTGACTCACCTCGCTTCTAGAGCGACCGAACTCAGGACACCGGGACCCGCACCAAGCAGCAGCACCACCAACCAGACGGCGTGGCTGGCAGACAGAGACCGCCAGGAGGGGCAGGGGAGGCATATATGCCCTCCCCCCCCCGGCGCACAGGAAGGACGTCACGGCGACCTAGCTAGAGGGCTCACAGACCCCTCCAGAGACTAGAGCGGGTGGGTGGTGCCAAGATGGCACTAAAGGGCCGCCCTGCTGAGGTGGCCCCCTGCGGGGGCCGCGGACAGCCGCAATCCGTTCAGCCCATCCTTTCCAGGTCCTTACACTTTAAACTCTACATGGCCTCCGGTGTGACCCTTTCCTGCTGAGCTACAGCGTGCATCGACTTATATATACAGCGTGGCACGAGAACGCAGTCAGAATGCGCACACGCTCTTTTATAAAATGATCCACTCATAAAATAGCAGATACGGAATCGCGCACATATCTCTGTGGACTGAAATATACCGACACACACCTTGGCATAAAGCGCCTAAACGCGGCATCAAGCGCTCACTGCGGCATCGCCATGATGGTAGTGACTGGCCACCTGACTGTCATGCTGTGCTGGATCGGGCTTTGCGGTGCTTTGAACCAGAAACCACTTGAAGGTGAGTACAAGCATTTTTTTTCTGTTTTGCAATGCCTGTCTCTTGCTGTGCTGTCGCTCGAAATGTCAATCTTGTTGCTGTTAGTTTCTCGGTGGCCTGTGGAGTCTATCACCTTCATACGTACCACACCATGATTCGAGCCAGGTCGTTATAGTGGTGAAGTCCCTGTTTTTTTTTGTTATTTGCAGTTTTATTTAGCGCGAACTCGACCCGAAGGTATTGGAGCGCTTTACATAACCACCTGACAGTGTTTCCTCTTGTCATCAGAAGTTCCTGCCTGGGTGTGTATTTCCTGGCGACGTTCAGGCACTTGCCTTCAGTTTTGTCTGTGGTTTTCACCTCAGGTGCATCTGATGGGCTGGATGGGCTATTCCATAGTTAGTGGTTTTCTTGCGACCTGGAGGTGACTCTCCGTACCTCTGGTTTTCATGTGGGTTTGGAGCGTTTGGCTAATCTAGGTTTTTCCCCAGTAAATTTGAAATCTCTGTCTCTGGGCATGTTTTCTTGCACATTGACCCGCCTGTTCGCAGTCATCAGTCCTTCACTCTTAGCTCAATGTGCCCGTCTACTGTTTATGCTTAGTGCTGTCTGGTTAGGGGGCCCGAGTCCCGGTTGGCTTGGAGTGCCTGTGCCCAGGCTGCGGATGGCCTGTATGGTTAAAGTGCTTGCATAGAGGCCGATGCTCTGCCGTGGTCTTGACATCCTCCGGTCCCGGCTGTGGATGTGTGGGTTTGACGCTCTTGTACATAGACTGTGGTTCTACTTTGGGTTTAAAAAGCGCATTTTTGTTCCCGGAGTTTTGTATAGCGCGAACTTGACCCGAAGCGATCTCTCTTGTATATACGACGCTAGTGTTGTTTCTTCGCGAGCATTTAGTTATTTTCTTGTTTAATAACGGCCTCTCTCGCGAGTTGAGGGTCAGCCTCTTGCAAGGGCTTGTTGCTGATATTTTGAGCTGGGCCACAACGCCGCAGGGACTCGAAGCGCTGGCTGTGCTGGTCAGTTTGTGCTTCATTGCAGGAGACTTCTCCTCTGAGGTATATTTCCAGGTACCTTATTACGCATTGTTTGTGCAAACCACTGCCCCCCCCCTTTAATTGTTCACATTTTTATAGCCCCATTTACACATTTACACTGACTTCGTAGCTTGGGAACCAGGTTCAAGTCCCAACGTCGGCTGTGATTCTGGACAAATCACGTAATCTCCCCGTGAATGTGTCCTTAACTGGTGCTCGTGATATAGATATAGAAAAGAAGGAAAAGACGCGCATCCTTTCACATGCCCCCAATACGCCTTAACTCTATCTGCGTGGATTTACATCCCCAAACAAGGCCCATATGTTCTGTAGAGAGCGATAGCAATCTTGATAGCTATGCGCCTGCTTTCAGTTTGTAACCAGAGACTATTCAGCTCTCTTCCGTTACCCCTCCCTCATTGTCGCACCCTTTTTACTGTCACTACAATAAAGTGCCAGCGTTTACCAAACAGCGTGCATGCCGGCAGCCTGTCTCTTCGTGGCGAATGCGACAATTACAGTACAAGTGCATAGCAACAAAGTCACAAGCACGCTCTGCACAAGCATGTTACTAAGCAGCATAACAAAAAAACAAGCATTTTTTTCTTTTGTACCGGCACTCCAAAGATATCAGAGCGCTGGCTCGAACTAGGTTCCCCTGCATCAAAGTCGCCCGCTCCAGCCATTATGTCAGATCCTCTTTGTTGCCCTGGTCTGCCTGATCCCTCCTCCCCGCACTAATCACAGGATCACAGGCATAGGGATCAGCATCAGAGTTGCCAGATTGATTGTGCTATATCCCGCACACATGGGTGGTCTTTTTCCCATTTGTGCGGGACAAAACTCACCTGCCGGGTAACAGATTTTTGGGCTGATTTGTGCCCTGTGTGCCATTTTACCAGATGAGGTAGCGCCTCGATGTGTCTAGTTGCACACTGCCCTCTGAGGCCGAGCTCAGCTGGCTGCTTTCCTCGGTCTGTCTCCCTGCCTTAGGCAGGCTCAAGCCCTCCTCTTTCCGAGACCAGCCGCCTTCCAGATCACAAACTGTGAGGCAGCAGCAGCCTATCACGGGCACACATACAATAATGACATAACTAGTTACATTAAGGCGCGAAGACACGTCACGCCTTAATGTACCTACTTGTGTTATTTTTGGCACGATCCCCCAGTGGTGCTTGGTGACAGGGCCGTCATTCTCATTTAGTGCGTGAAAACGCTGCGAATGAGGGCCCTGTTTGAGCGAGGCAGCTTCTAAAGGGGTGGTGTCTAGAATTCTACCTCTGTAAACAGGTACCTAATTTGACCTCCGCATGATACTGGTTTGATGACTTTGGCTGACATGCACTGGGTTCAGGATAGAGGATTTCTAGAGCTTAAAAAGAACTTGAATTACTAGACGTTGAGAAATTCCCAGTACCAGTGGCTAGTTTCTTCGAATAATTTTGACCAATTCCCTTTTATATGTAGTTGCTTCTCAGACAGTCCCCTAGGTGATCAGGCTCATAAAGTTCCTTTCCAGGAGCAGCACTTCGTGGCTCTATGACACCCAGAGGGCTTGGAGCAAATACCTCAAGAAGGCACACTACTCTCAGGAAAAGGGTCTAAATAGCCTGTGGGCCCAAGTTCAGAAAGTTGACTCACCCTATTCTTAAAACATGAGATGGAGTCAACTATGCAAGGCAGAGCCGAAGCAATCTTTTTCACAAGTCCCTGGTACTTTGTCCGGAAATCTACCTGCGGACCGAGAATGTTACCAGGAGGGACACGGCAGGGCGCCGGTCCAGTCCACTGCACTTCGCTGTAGGTGAAAAATCTTTCGGTGGACGTGCCTGCCTGCATTTTGTAATGGAATGCATTCTTCCTCCGTGTGAACAGTTCTTCTCAGCCAATAAAGGGGTCGCTTAAGATCTTGGGATACAGGTCATGAAACGTACCTGCATTTACTCAGTTGCCCTTCTCGGCATCGTTTCCACCTGATTGAGAGCAGTCTGCTACCACTGCCCCCTTGCCCCAGCCATGTTTCACTTCATCCTCTGATGAACTTTTTTTTAATAGTAACCGTCGAAGGTGGTTTTCACCCTTTCACACGTAGAGCTCTTATAGGAAATTCTTATTATTGGAACAAATAATATTAAACAGCAAGCGTTTGCAATGCAATAGGTCTCGCATTTGCGAAATTTTCAGCGATCGGCATTGTAAATGACAATGCCTTTTTTATTGCAGGTTTTTTTTAAACACATAAACAAATGGCACTGGCATTTACAATGCCAATAGCTCAAAATCTCGCAAATGCGAGACCTATTGCATTGCAAATGCTTGTTTCTTTTTACAGTTAGGCCTCACGTACGCGGTTATGCGTAGGTTTTCATAGTCGGTGGAGCATCGCAGACAAGATCAGAAGCAAGGAAGATCTGTTGCCAGGTAAAAACGATTTAGCTTATAATTTTAAGTATATAGGTGGCTATGTCTAATGTAAGGATAGGGGGAGTAATTAGATTATAGTTAGTAGGAAAATTTCTGTGTTGTTTTTACCACATTTTCATTCCAATACAGGTTGTGTTTGCATGCCGACATCAGGACAGTTGTTTTTTTTCTCAAAAATAGGTTTTGAAAAGTGAGTAAAGAAATGTATATCACTTTTTTAAACCTATTTCGAATAAAAGTAACATTTTGATTTTTTTTGCATTGTGTTTTTTTACAAAATGCGTACATTTTTATTTGAAAAGGGAAGACCACGTGGCTGCTTGGGAGAACTGGAAAATAGTACACCGTTTTCAACTGGACATTTTTTTGGAGGAATAATGCATTACAGTTCTTCCAGTTTATATAATGGTAGTGGGGTAGTCATGTTTTTCAGGATTTGTTCTTTTTGTCAGTTGGTAATTTTCCTGTATGGAGTATTGGATTAAAGGAGACTCTTGGTGGCAGGAGGTTTTAAGAAGTCACCTAGGGTTGAAAAAAAGAAGACAGCTACAGGTAGGAACCCCAAAACTCCTTTAAATTAGATTTAAAAAAATGCAAAAATATCAATTGAACTGTAGTGAGTTTTTAAAACTGGCAAGTAATGTAGGTAGTTGTTAGTAGGGGTTAGAAACGTAATATGTATGCAGAACTAGGACTGTCTAGGTAGTCTGAAGCCACCATCAACAAAAATTATTGCATTTAACTCAATAACCTTTCGGACATTTCTTTACTATTTTTGGACACGTGTGGGTTCAGGATACCTGACAGTGATTGGGCAAGTCTCATTTCTTGGAAACTTTGTTCCTGATTCAAAATTTGTGAGAAATGATATAGTTTCGGGTGATGTCTGCCTATTGATTTGTTGAAGAAATTGTGCCATCCCTCTATAGCATTGTTAGTTTTTGCACCACCCTTTAAACAGGTCGTGTAGCAGTTCCACCATTCAATGGGAAACCTTGGCTCCCTCATGCGACCCTAACCTGCTTAGACGGTCAATCCATGTATCTTCAAAGTAATTTAGTAATGGTGCCAATTTGTCTTCATTTTGTGTAAAAAATACAGATTCAGTAATTGAAGTGCAGAACTCATCTACACTGTTAGGTGGTACAAAGCATAACACAGTTACTTTTCTTAACTCATACTGTACGTTACTGCTTGTCATGTAATCCTCAACTGAGGATGTTTTTTACATTTTTAACCAATATATCTGTGAAAAGTAAAAAAAGCATCCTTGAATTTGGGTATTAGGGTACAATTTTGTAACTGTTAATCATTGTCAACTCAAAATCAATGATCACGTTTCTAGGACTTTTATTCATTGTTTTGGATTTGGTCACTGTTAAAAAATCTGTGTAAGATGAGGATTGCTTGTCAGGGAACACGCTATACACGAATGGTACAGTTATGTTATTTATGTTGGCATGAATAGTGTAAATTTGGGTGAATGGATGGGGTGTTGACTTAAATGTTCCATCCATTATCCAAATTTGACTGTTCTTAAGGGGAACTAGGTTATGGTTTGTGCTAAAAATTAAGAGCCCGATTACGAGTTTGGCGGTCTCACCACCATACCGCCCCGGTCCCAAAAAGACCACCACGGCGGCGGTCTCCCGCCTGCCTTATTACGATGTCACCGCTGGGCCAGTGGCGCTGTTTCTGATGGCAAGCAATTTCTTTTCATATGTGTCGATGCATGTGTGTATATTTTGACTGGACAAGTGTTAAATGTACACATGACACATGTGAAAGAATACCTGCTACTAGTACTTTCCCATTGCTGGAGTCCAGACCATATGTGCCCAGTCCCATCAATGGGTAAATACTGCAGAACGGACTTACCTGGATTTCGGCACCAACAGGGTTGTTTTCTTCGGGGTCAAGATGCTGCAGTGAAGGGGGGCCCTGGAGGAAGGGAGCCACATGGGAGACTAAAGTTAAGAAAAGGAAATGGGGGAGTATGCATCCAATTCCTTCAACTAAGCCGACTCGAAACAGGCGGTCTTCCTGCCACGGTCGTCTCAACGGAAAGCCAACTCTTAATTCCGACAGCGGTGAACTTGTCTGTACCGCTCTCTGACAGATGTTTTCTCCCTATCATCATCACAGTGGTCAGTGAATGGCTGGTGGTGGTGGCGGTGCTCTGGCGGTCTTTTGTTCTGCAAACTGCCAACATCGTAATACGGTGGGTAGACTGCCAACTAGGGCGCAGGGTTTCTGACACCGTTTTCATGGCGGTTCCCTTACCACCAAACTTGTAATTTTAGGCCCTAAGATTCTTTTCTGAGGGTTTTTATTGTCATGCAGGAGGAAAGGTTCTTCAGAGAAAGTCACAGTTATTTGAGGGGGAATGTTAATATCTCCATAGGTTTGTGGGCGTTACACGATGGGGATTACTTGCCAGGTTTTGCCTCTTGACCATTCTCCTAAGTTTGGGTACTATAGTAGGCATGTTACTAGCAACATGAATGGCAATGTTTTGGGCTACCTCCCTCAAAACTGTGCCACAGGGCACATTGGATGTTCATGCTATTCATTTAATTTGCTGTACATTTTCACGTACTTCAGTTTCTATTGCAGAGGCAGAGTGGTTATGCTCAGTTGTCCTAACAATGGTGTCTTCCAGAGTAACTGCTCTGCCTGTGCAATTGGAAGAGAAATATTGCACGCACCTCCAATGACTCCTGGGCTCTGTCATCCTCTTCTGACAGTAGAGATAGCCACCGTACTTTAACAGCCTGTTCCTCTACGCAACACTACAAATGTTGCTTGACGAGCTGAAGCCATTGCCGGGAGATCTGTTGAATAAGGGAAAAAGAAAAATGTATAGGTATATGTTTTTAAAATGTTATGCATTTCTGACTTGTGGTGTTTTGCCTGGTAAGAGAAAAAGAGAGCTTTGTTAATTGCTGTAGCCTGTGGAGAAAGGAAACAGTTAAAAATCCCTGCTGGACTTAAAAATGTTAAGGTGTGCTGTGTGCTTTGGTTGTTTGCCAGCTTTCTGGGTTATGCTTTTGAATATTTATAGTATATTTAATTACCAAGGGAAGAAATGGTTTATGGCTTGTTGAAGGAATGTAATGTTGGTTTGTTCTCCGAATTGTTTGTTGCTTTTGGGAGGAACCTGGCCCTTTTGGATACTCTTTATTCTGGTAGAAAAAGGAAATAATGCAATTTTATTTTGTGAAATGTATGACAATATAAGGTGGTTATGTTTTCATTCTCTCTGTGTTTTTTGATATGCTTACATTGCATTTTGAAAATTCCCTGTGTAATCTGTTATGTTCTAGGGTGCTTTTGCAATTGTATTTTTGAAGGTGATCTCTGTTTTGGAAAAAGAAAATCTGTTTAGATTCTGTATTGTTTCGTAATGTTATTTAAAACCATAGTCTCTTTCCAGCAGCTGTCCTAAAGTAAGTATCCGGTGGAGTAACAAAGGTAATTTTATCCTGCAGTCACTGTCCAGCGCCTTCCTCGAAGTAAGTACCTGGCAGTGTTGGAATAGTAAATTAGCACGCCAGTCAGTGTCCGGCACCTGCCCTGAGGTAAGTTCCCTGGTGTAGTTTGAATAGTAATTTCCCCCCTATGAAAGTCCAGCACCTGCCCTGAGGTAAGTACCCAGAGGAGTTACAATAGTAATTTCACCCCCAGTCACTGTCCAGCACCTGCCCTGAGGTAAGTACCCAGAGGAGTTAGAATAGTTATTTTGCCCCCAGTCACTGTCCAGCAACCTCCCTGAGGTTAGTAGCCAGTGGAGTTAGAACAGCCATCTTGCCCCCTAGTCACTGTCCAGCACCTGCCCTGAGGTAAGTACCCAGCGGAGTTAGAATAGTAATTGTGCCCCTGTCACTGCCCAGCACCTGCCCTGAGGTAAGTATCTGGCGGAGTTAGAAAAGTAATCTTGCCCCCCATCACTGTCCAGCACCTGCCTTGAGGTAAGTACCCAGTGGAGTTAGAATAGTAATGTTGCCCCCTGTCACTGTCTAGCTCCTGCCCTGAGGTAAGTACCCGGCAGAGTTAGAATAGTAATTTTACACCCCCAGTCACTGTCCATCACCTGCCCTGAGGAAACTACACGGCGGAGTTAGAATATTAATTTTACCCCCCTAGTCTCTGCCCATCAATTGACCTGAGTTTAGCACCTGGTAGAGTTAGAATAGTAAGTATACCACTGTCCAGCACCTGCCCTGAGGTAAACCCCCTTGCAGAGTTACATTAGTATTTTGTCTTCCAGCAAGTGCACAATTGCTCTGAGGTATTCAGCAGGGTCAAACAAGAAGTGGTATGCAGTTCCTAAGTGGGTCAAGAGATGATAGTAGTGGAGAGAGCTACACATAGGGTAGCGTAGTCCTTTCCAATGGAGAGGGAGGAGAATAATCCCTTCGGAACTAGGACCCTCACACACCCAGCCAGCTAGGTGTCATGCTTCATCATTGGGTCTGCTCCTCGTCGGGTCGGCGCTGCAATACCCAACGGGCACCCAAATGAGGGGCTCTTTAGCGCAGGTCTTTTGTTCCTGCCGTTTGGTGCGGTGCGGGTGAGGGGCCTAGGAAAGTGTAGATGTGGTGTAGTGAAAATTAGCTAAAACAGGTTGGGTAGTCAAAACCAATTTTAATAAGATTGCTCCCACCTGGTTAAATAAGAAAAAGAGAGTGGCGACTTATCTGAATGTAATGTTTCAAGATCTAGCGCTCTACTCTAATGGGGTCAACTTGTTTCTTGCCTTAATCGTCCTACAGATCAGACGGCAATTCATCAGGACCATGTGTAAACTATCTACACCCTGTGGTAGTTGTGGACCAACCTACCTACCACATGTACAGGTATAGTACCTAAGCAGTGTTGAGGATCAACAGGCTCTAGTAGCCAGGCCTCAACAGTGTCCGGCGGGGCTGTGACACCTCTAGGTGCCATGTCCTCAAATCAGCGTCACTGCACTGGATGACCTACCCCTGCCGCCGGAACCGGGTGTATTCTGCAGGGTGTCTTTGTTAGTTTAAACCCTGATGTCCTCAACTGTCCTGCTGAGATACAAAGGGGCCCATTAGGATGGCGGTCGGAAAACCACCCCGACCGCCATGGTAGTGCAAATCATCCGCCCGCCAGTTCCGCGGAAAAACCGGCGGCACAATTAGGATCAACCTCCAAAAAAATACGACCGCGGCGGAACGAGGCAATGAAAAACCGCCCATAGCGGGCGGAGAATGCCAAAATCCGACCGCGGCGGTCGGATTCGCAGCGGTAAAACACCAACCCGCCGCCATGACAGCGGAGACACCGCACGGAAAATTAGGATATCCCCGATGTGACCGCGGTACGTTTCGCTGTTTCCGACCGCCGCGGTCGCTAACAGTGATGAATGGGAGAGACAGCGGAAGAGCTGTAGCATAGCCATCACTGCGGACGTTCCGTGACAAATATGGCGGGCGGCAGAAAAAACCCACAACAAGGCCACAAAGAGCACACAGCAAACTAGCCATGCCCCCAAAAACACATAACACACCCCAAGGACACAACCACATGGCAACTACAAAAATACAAATCCCAGGACAACCCACACACCACACCTGACAGCAATACCCCATCTGGACACACCCACATAGCTGAGTATAAAACCAGCCCCTTCCCTGACCACAATCCCCTGCAATACTCCACAACTGAAGGGCCCAACACCAGAGCACAAAGGAGAGGCTAGTCAACACACCATCACCACACACACCACACCCAGCACCACCACCACTACCACACCTGCACCACTAACCCCTCTGCACATCACACACCTTACACAACACCACCACCCCCACCACTTACACCCCTGCACCTATAACCCCTTTGCACACCACACACCATGGCACCACAGAAAATGCCCAAATTCACAGAGAGTGAGTTAACAGTCATGGTAGATGAGATAATCAGAGTAGAACCACAAGTGTTTGGTACCCTGGTACAACAGACCCCATTAGCCACAAGAGCACAAATGTGGGCAAGAATAGTCGATAAGGTCAATGCAGTAGGGACCACCCCAAGAACAAAAATGAAAATCATGAAGCGGTGGCACGACTTGAAGAGGGTTGTGAAAGAGAAGAGGATCAAGAACCGTGAGCTGGCTCAGAGGACTGGCGGTGGCCCTCCCATACCACCAAGAACATTCACTGCATGGGAGGAGAAGGTGATTGCCATACTGCATCCAGTGAGTCTCACAGGAATAGCCGGGGGAGTGCAGGCTGGTAAGTACAAACAAATGTAGACCATTACATAGCTATGTACTGTCCAGCACAACCACAAAATTACATCTCAGAGGCCCAAGTATATACACATGCACCACAATATCCAACACATGTCCCACAGATGTAACATACACTCCTTCGAAATCACCCCAAAGGTAGCCAACATTTACAGGGATGTATGTGTCCAGGCAAACAGTACTACAACTCCCACCAGGCCCCCTGTCACACACCTGAGCAGGATGGAGCACTCCCTCTACCCAGAGGCAGTTGGAAGCCATTGTATCACTACAAACAAACTTACAGGTAAGTAGCCATCTTCCCTGGGAGGGCTGTTTGGGGGTGGGAGGCCTGCACTACAACTCCCACCAGGCCTCCTTGTTCCCCAGCTCATCAAAATGGAGCACTCCCTCCCACCCAGATGCATGTGGCAGCCATTGCATTGGACACTAACAACTAACAGGTAGGTAGCCATCTTCCCTGGGAGGGGTGTTTGGGGGTGGGAAGACTGCACTACAACTCCCACCAGGCCCACTGTCCCATACCTGAGCAGGATGGAACACTCCCTCCACCCAGAAGCATGTGGGAAGCCATTGTATCACTACAAACAAACTCACAGGTAGGTAGCCATCTTCCCAGGGAGGGCTGTTTGGGGGTGGGAGGCCTGCACTACAACTCACACCAGGCCCCCTGTCCCACCCCTGAGCAAGATGCAGCACTCCCCCCACCCAGAAGCATGTGGCAGCCATTGTATGGTTCACCCTCACCTAACAGGTGGGTAGCCATCTTCACAGGAAGGGCTGTTTGGGGGTGGGAGGCCTGCACTACAACTCACACCAGGCCCACTGTCCCACACCTGAGCAGGATGGAGCACTTCCCCCACCCAGAAGCAGTTGGAAGCCATTGTATCACTACAAACAAACTCACAGGTAGGTAGCCATCTTCACAGGTTGGTGTGTTTGGGGTGGGAGGACTGCACTACAACTCCCACCAGGCCCCCTGTCCCACACCTGAGCAGGATGGAGCACTCCCCCACCCAGAAGCATTTGGAAGCCATTGTATCACTACAAACAAACTCACAGGTAGGTAGCCATCTTCACAGGTTGGTGTGTTTGGGGGTGGGAAGACTGCACTACAATTCCCACCAGGCCCCCTTGTTCCCTAGCTCATCAAGATGGAGCACTCCCTCCCACCCAGATGCATGTGGCAGCCATTGCATTGGACACTTACAACTAACAGGTATGTAGCCATCTTCCCAGGGAGGGCTGTTTGGGGGTGGGAGGCCTGCACTACAACTCACACCAGGCCCCCTGTCCCACCCCTGTGCAGGATGCAGCACTCCCCCCCCGAAGCATGTGGCAGCCATTGTATGGTTCACCCTCACTTAACAGGTAGGTAGCCATCTTCACAGGAAGGGCTGTTTGGGGGTGGGAGGCCTGCACTACAACTCACACCAGGCCCACTGTCCCATACCTGAGCAGGATGGAGCACTCCCCCCACCCAGAAGCAGTTGGAAGCCATTGTATCACTACAAACAAACTCGCAGGTAGGTAGCCCTAGGGCAGAGTAATCATCAAAGAGGCGTCACAGAAAATATCTGTTGCGCATACCCTAGATGGCAACATGTCCCTGTAAGCAAAAATAATGCATTTGGCGCATGGTTTGTTTCGACACATCACACCATGGACAGGTAATGCATGTACCTCAACAACATGTCAGGAGGCACAGTAGTGCACATACAAAAAATGTGAGGATTAGTCAACTGTGTGGTGTACAAACAGTGAATAATACACAGCTAACACAAAGCTTGCGGGGTGCACTACAATGACCATTTCCCATCTGACCCACAGGTGACCAAGAACTCACTGCAGAGGACAACACCAGCAACCTGCAGAGCCAGTCTCCAACCCCGGAACATGGACTCTCGGATATTGACTCCCGGGATTCAGAGGACCAGGAGCTCGGAGCAGGCCCGTCTGGTGTGCCAGGGCGCAACAGGTCCCAGGACCCCATCGTCCCCCCACCACATCTGCTGCAACAACAACCTCTCTGCAGACCCCTGCTGTTATGGCCTGTGTGTCTTCCACCACCACCACCAGTGCTGCCAGCAACACTCTCCCTGTCCCGGAGGATGACCGCCCCACGCCACCAACTGAGGAGGGCAGGGAGAGGATGAGGAGGCCCACAGTGGTGGGGCAACAGGTCCATGGCAGCGGGGCAGGTGGGAGGGGCAGGGTCATTCACAGACAACCTGAGCCTGGGACCGAAGCCCTGGCCAATATAAACAGAGTCCTTGGGGCTTATGAATGAGTCCAGGGACAAACGGGCCGGTCAGAAGACGATTCCCGCGAGCTCCTCCTGCTGATGAGGTTCATGGACACCCGCATGGGACAAATCGTGGACCTCTTGGGCCAGCTAGTGGCGGTACTGAGGGACAGGCCTGCGCCACAAACAACACCTCCACCCCCCCTGGTGGGCCTCAGGATGACAGTTCTACATCCTCCCCTGCGGCCACAGAGAGGGGTGAGTCCTCAGACCCCCATGGCCCTACAGCAGAGGCCCCCCCTGCCAAGTGACGAAGGGGCCGTCCCAAGAAATCCCTGGGAGTCTCCCATGGCAAAGCACCTGCCAAACGTCAGTCACGGAGCCAGCCATGAAGCCAACCCTCTTCACTACTGCATTGACTTTTTGGACTGTCCTTCCCCACACTGCCTTGTGAATGGCATCTGTCTATTGGACTGGGTCACCACATCTATGTGGTGACTACTCGATTATCTCATTTACCATAACTGTCAACTCACTGCTTCACCAATCACCTAAATGTAAATGTTCACCCCCTCACATGTCACCATTGTAAATAAACACTCCTTACACACATGTTGTGTCTGCTCCGTGTTTATTCCAGGATGTTCAGTCTTCACCATGATTACAATGTACCAGGAGTATGGAATGTAATTGGTCAAGGAGAGGCTGAAGGGACCTAGGAAAACACAACAGAACAAGATTCACTAGTCTGGGTGTGGCATCACAGACAGAACACAACACTTACCATCAAGCTAATCCATCATGCACACATCACAGTGAGCAACAGTGCCAACATTCACATCCTGTAGATGTTCCAAACTACCCTGTCCCAGAAATATTGTCAGCCACCACTGAGCCAACAACCGGCTGCTGTCACAAAGCTCACATACACCTTCACAACAACAGCAACATCATCAGACAATGGGTCAGTTGTACATCGTCACTCACCTTCAAGTGAAGTAGCGGTTGATGAGCTGTTGACGCAGGTCGACACCTTCCTCCTCTCCACTGTCCTCGTCACTGGACACGGGTTGGTTTGCAGGTGGGGGCCTTGGCTGCTCATCATCATCAAGGATCAGGGGGATCTCCTTGCGAATGGCCAGGTTGTGAGGCATGCAGCATGCCACTACTATCTGACACACCTTCCTGGGCGAGTACATCAGTGCACCTCCGGTCTTGTCCAGGCAGCAAAATCTTGACTTCAGGAGACCAAAAGTACGCTCTACCACACGACGTGTCCTCCCATGGGCATCATTGTAGCGGACATCAGCTGGTGTCCTGGGATTCCGCAGTGGGCTCAGCAACCAAGGACGGTTGGGATATGCAGAGTCACCTAGGTGTGAGAAACACAGAGAAACCTTGTAATGTTACTGTGGCAGAGGACAGCATGTCACACACACAGCACACTATTTGACTATGCATACTCACCCACAATCCATCCACGCTCAGGAAGCAGATTAGCCATCAGCTGTGGTACAATGCTGTTACACATGATGTATGAGTCATGGGCTGAGCCTGGGAATTCGGCACACACGTGCGCGATGATCATATCCGCCTGGCACACCACTTGCACATTTATGGAGTGAAAATGTTTATGATTCCTATAGATGTGCTCACGTGCCTGTGGTGGAACAAGCCCAACATGGGTGCAATCAATGGCACCAACAACATGAGGGATGTGTCCAAGGGCATAAAAATCTCCTTTCACAGCTGCCAATTCATGCCCCCTGGGGAAATGGATATATCTGTCCTTGTAGATCATCATAGCGGACAGGACATCACCCAGCACCATGCTGAACATAGGTTGTGACATCCCACCTGCACTGGCCACCGTGTTCTGGAATGATCCAGTGGCAAAAAAATGCAGGGCCGCCATCACCTTAGACGTTGGGGTGAAAGCTGTTGGATATGTTCTGCGAGGCTGCAGGTGGGGCTCCAACATAGCACATAGGTTCTGTAGGGTGGCTTTATCCAGACGGAATTTCCGGATGATCTCCTCATCCTCCATGTCTGCCAGCACTGTGAAGGGACGATACAGATTTGGTCTCCTCCTAGTTGAGATGAAAGTGGACACATGTCAATGCAATACACCATGAGATGTGCACAACATCTTACGTTTTGACTGACACAACGGCAACAATGACTGTCATCACAATTGAGTTACAGAGCAGCTTACATGTAGGGACACCTTCAGCTACACTACTCATACACTTGTCCCCTTTCACACAACAAGTACCTCCGATACAACATCTGACCATGAGAATGCACATAGGGATATGGCCACATCTAGCATGAGCACGCCTGAGAGTATTTCATCCAGCATATGTGTAAAACTGCAACACTACTGTCTCATACCTAGCTGCTGTACCTGACACACCTTCAGGCGTAAGTTGAACACGGCACACATCAACAACACAATGACCACAGGCTGAGCGTGAACAACACGTGTGAGCATGATCCAAGAAAAGAAGACCGTCAGATATGCACTTTGTTCTTTGAGACATACATCACTGTGAGTTTCACAGCACTTTCAAACATTGACATGTGTAAACATTGGAGAGTCCATAACAACACTGTTCTGTGTACATGCCCATCAGTATCAAAAGTGACATGTGAGGGAGTACATGCCAATGTACTAAATCACATACACAAACTTGGCATGTGTAGTCAGCAGTGGGGTAATTGTGACTTTGGCATTGTGTGCACAATGATGTGCCATTAATCATGTGGCCCTTGTGCACTGTTGATGACTGCCCATTGGCCATCGACACAGCATGATGTGTCCATAGGTGCTATCAAAGTGCTCCACCACCCAAATCACGGTCACTCATATCTATGGCACCCAAAACGCGGTAGCCACCGCCTGGCACCAGCGGTGTGTCACCGTCAATGCCCAAGACACAATCGCGGTAGTGATAGGCATGTACACATGCTCAAATGGCGGTTGGCATGCTCCGCCACCCAAATCACGGTCACTCATGTCTATGTATGGCACCCAAATCATGGTAGCTACCACCTGGCACCAGCGGTGTGTCACTGTCAATGCCCAAGACACAATTGCGGTAGTGATAGGCATGTACACATGCTCAATGGCGGTTGGCATGCTCCGCCACCAAAATCACGGTCGCTCATGTCTATGTATGGCACCCAAATCACGGTAGCCCCCGCCTGGCACCAGCGGTGTGTCACCGCCAATGCCCAAGACACAATCGCGGAAGTGATAGGCATGTACACATGCTTAAATGGTGGTTGGCATGCTCCGCCACCCAAATCACGGTCACTCATATCTATGTATGGCACCCAAATCGCGGTAGCCACCGCCTGGCACCAGCGGTGTGTCACCGTCAATGCCCAAGACACAATCGCGGTAGTGATAGATATATATGTATTGCCAAATGGCGGTTGGCATGCTCCGCCACCCAAATGACGGTCACTCAATAGAATGTATGGCACCCAAATCACGGTAGGTACCGCCTGGCCCCTGCGGTGTGTCACCGCCATGGACGATGCCCTTATAGCCAATGGGAACCACAATCGCGGTAGCCTAATGCAATTTTGAAAATCGCAGTAGGCGTGCTCCACCACCGCGGGACGGTCATTGGATGCAATTGAAAGATGCACCACCGCGGTAGCGCCTGCCTGGCCCCTGCGGTGTGTCACCGCCATGGACCATGCCCTTACAGCCAATGGGAACCACAATCGCGGTAGCCTAATGCAATTTTGAAAATCGCGGTAGGCGTGCTCCGCCACCACGGAGCCGGTCATTGGATGCATTTGAAAAAGGCTGACATGGAACACCAATTGCAGCAGCTTGGAACCACTGAAACTGCCCCAGGGGGCTATATATGTGTGGGAGAGAGCCTCACATTTCCACAGCTCCCAGAGCCTGCTGCCTGAGACCCCTCACCTGCTGCTGCTGTCTCCAGGGACTGCTGCCTGCCACCCCTCAACACCACCTGCTGTTGCTTCTGTCTCCAGGGCCTGCTGCCTGCCACCCCTCAACACCAACTGCTGTTGCTGCTGTCTCTAGTATAGGAGAGTAGGATCTGCTTCTTATAGTTACCCCCACTTTTTGCTGATGTTTCACTGTTTTCGACCTAGTCTGACTGGGATCCTGCTATTCAGGACCCCATTCTAGCTGCTTTCTCCTCTAAATTGATTGCATGTACTTTAGGTACACTCCAGATTGGATTCTGGGGTACCCTTATGAGTCCCTAGTATATGGTATACTATGTACCCAGGGCATAGGTACCCCAGAGGCCTCCCAGGGGCTGCAGCATGTATTATGCCACCCCTGAGAGACCATTTAAAATGACACCACAGGTCTGCTACTGCAGCCTGTGTAAGGTGGTGCATGCACCCCTTACTTAGATATAGGTTCACTATATCTATCCTAATCACTGCACATAGAAACCTATCAGTCACCCCTATAGCAGGCCTTATCAATCCTGAAGGCAGGGTGCTGGGTTTTATGTGAGAGGGTGCCCATGCATGAGCAGAGCCCCTCTGTAGCCTTCTGAACCTATTCTCCGGGGTTGTTTGCGATGCAGCCAACCATATATATATATTTAAGTGCATTATAACCTCGCGGTAAATGCTAACTTTAAAACGGCTGCACGGAAATATGTCGTGTTTGGTGTCAAACACCTTGGAATCATACCTCCACACCAGTAACTGGTGTGGGAGGTATGATTCCACCCTCCTAGAGGGAGAAATATGACAGCACCAGTCCACCCGGTACCAGCTTTCCTGACCCTGGCATCACAAGATGGATGCTGCCAGCCACAGACACGAGTCTGGCCTCCTGCTGCTGGACGAAACTCCGGCAGGGGAGGCTGGACAATAGGTTTCCTGTCACAGGGAGGTGTGACCACCTCCCAGACAGGCTTTAGTGTATTGGGGCTGGGTGGGTGCACTCCAAGAGTGCTTTGATGTCTGCACTGGGGGCACATTTGGTGTCCCTGTGCATAGTCCAGCTCAAACCGGTTGCAGGAGCCATTTGCTCCTGCTCTGGCACGAAACTGGACAAAGGACATGGGTGTAGCCACCCCTCTCTCCTGACCCTCCCATAGGTGGGTCCCCAGAGTTCGTCCCACCCCTTCCTTGGGTATAAAGTAGGAACCCCTGACTACAGGACTTTACATTACACCTGGACTAAACTCTGCTACAGAAACCAAGTACTTCGACGATCTACACTACGCTGGATGACTGAAGAATCACCCTTGGAGTAAAGGAGTTACTCTCCTGCAAGGCAGGCACCTCTAACGCATCTGACCGGTTTGGATCTCTGAAGCTCCTGAGGACTCCGAAGAATATTGCAACACAGTAGGTGGGTTCCCAAGGTCTTAGAGGTCGATCTGTGCCCACAGCAAGTCTAAGGCCTGTATCCCTCGTGGTGACCGTGCAACCCAAACCCTTGGACACTGCATCGATTTGCAGAAGTATCAGCTTTCCGGTGACCCCTGAGGCTGAGCTTTGGGTTACTTGTAGCCCTAACCCCGAGCAGTAATTCCACCAAAGATTGCTGGCCTACACTCCACGAGTGTTCCGTGGGCTGGCATTTTGTGATTCCTCTTGAGGTTCCTTTGCAATCCCTGGTCCGTCGACCTGTGGGTCCCTGAGAAGGGAACTTTAACTTTCAGTGGGCTTTCCAGGTTGCTCCAGACATTCCCTGACTCTCCATCACTTGGGGAGTCCCCAGGACGTTGCTGGTCCTCACCGAAGCATCTTTGCTCTGACCGCGTGGGTTGCAGTTGCCAAGGCTTGTTGGTGTTCAATCCGAGCACTGACCCCCCAGCACTCGACATCCTTTGTGGGACAGCTCATCTGCGGACTCTGGTCATCGTCGACGTCTCCAGGTCCCCTTGGCTGCATAGTCAAGCTTCACCTCTTCGCACCTGAAGCACCCGACATCGGTGGGCATTCGTCTATCGTGCCCCTGGTCACTGGCAAGTGACCCAGACTCTGTCCCCTCTGCTTTCAGGTTCTTCACATCTTCGATCCAGGCTTGGATCACACCGGACACTTTTCCTCTTCACAGCAGCAGCACTTTGCAGCAGATCGCCATTGAAAACAACGACGATTCCCGACACCCTTTGACACCTATGCACCCGGCTTCCCTGGGTGAGGTAACACGAGTACTCCGGTGCTCACGTGGGTGCTGGCCTTAGAACCTTCTAAGTCTGAAAGGGTTTTCTCAAAGTCCTCTCCTAAGTGTCCTTAATCTTTAAAATTCCAACCACGACTTTCCCCTAGGATTGTACGGAGCTCGCAACTGTGTTCTCACACTGCACGCGTCCCCCGTGGGTCCCCTGTGTCACTACCTTGGGTGGTTCCTTGGGGTCCCAGCGATTCTACGTGCTCTAGGCACTGTGTCTAGTCAAGTCGTGGTTGTTATACCACTTTCTTAGTATATGGTTTGGTCTCCCCCTGGAGCCCACTGTGTATTGTGCTATTTACTGTCGTTCTAGTACTGTAATATTGTGTGCCTTGTTCTCTAATCTCATAAAGAGGTTAGTAGAGAGTGTTTAGAAATAAATACATAGGGCCTGATTCACAGAACTAACTTACGTCAAAAACGTAAAGTTAGTACCTTTTGGTATTCACAGAATACACTTACTCATTTTGGTATTCACAGAATACACTTACTCATTTTGGTATTCACAGAATACACTTACTCATACTAACTTTATGTCCGCACTCGGGCCGGAGATTCCGGCCCGGTGGTGGAGATTCCGGCCGTTTGTGGAGATTCCGGCCCGGAGGTGGAGATTCCGGCCGTTTGTGGAGATTCCGGCCGGAGATTCCGGCCGTTTGTGGAGATTCCGGCCGTTTGTGGAGATTCCGGCCATTTGTGGAGATTCCGCCGGTTGTGGAGATTCCGGCCGGTGGCGGAATCTCCACAAACGGCCGGAATCTCCACAAACGGCCGGAATCTCCACCTCCGGGCCGGAATCTCCACAAACGGCCGGAATCTCCGGCCCGAGTGCGGACATAAAGTTAGTATGAGTAAGTGTATTCTGTGAATACCAAAATGAGTAAGTGTATTCTGTGAATACCAAAATGAGTAAGTGTATTCTGTGAATACTAAAAGGTACTAACTTACGCTTTTGACGTAAGTTAGTTCTGTGAATCGGGCCCATATATTTTATATATACCTTGTGTGGTTCTCCTTTCATTTGGTCATTCAGGAGGTTATATACTGGTAAAACAAGCTGCTTTACATTCCTTCGAGACTTAGCCTGAAGGCTGCTCT
Organism: Calotriton arnoldi; assembly: GCA_963921515.1. NCBI lineage: Eukaryota > Metazoa > Chordata > Amphibia > Caudata > Salamandridae > Calotriton > Calotriton arnoldi. The sequence goes on along the minus strand of CAWUFW010023202.1, from coordinate 26,784 downwards.
CCATAGCTACCACTAGGATAGCTTTCAATAAAGGTTGTCTTTAACCTAATCATCAATAAGGGTCGTTTGGACTGGTGCAAGGTGCCCACTTTAATTAGTGGACAGCATATACCAGGCCAACTTCTCACATCCAGGGCCTGCTGCCTGCCACCCCTCAACACCAACTGCTGTTGCTGCTGTCTCCAGGGCCTGCTGCCTGCCACCCCTCAACACCAACTGCTGCTGCTGCTGTCTCCAGGGCCTGCTGCTTGCCACCCCTCAACACCAACTGCTGCTGTCTCCAGGGCCTGCTGCCTGCCACCCCTCAACACCAACTGCTGCTGCTGCTGTCACCTGGCCACAGTGATGGTGAGGACTGAGAAGATCCGGGCCAGTCCCTTCACCAGCAAGGAGCTGGAGGTCCTGGTGGACGAGGTGCTCACACAGTATCCAAGGCTATATGGTGCCCCAAATGTCATGGTAAGTCTTCAACAGTGTGAGTGAGAGTGCAGGGGGGCATACATGAAGTTGAGCTGCTGCAGTATGTGCCTGGGAGTGTGGGGTTTTGTCATGCACTGCCTAGCATGCTTTCTCCAGGGGGAAGGGGTGTGTGGCCTATTTTACACGTTTCCCTGCCTGCACATCAAGATTTGAGGGACATGTATTGTCCTGTCAGCCATGCAGTGACGCAGCAAGTTGGTAATGCAGGAGTCAGGACAGTGATTGCTTGTGTGAATGGCTGTGTGGGTCCCTGTTGTCCTTCTCAGTGTGAGCCCATCCGGCCTGCACAGTCACCGCCCAATCTGACAAGGACACATCACTGAATGTACAGAGTGTTCCATGTGTCTTTTTCCCTTACTCTCCATCAAATGAGCCATTTCAGCTCTGTAGATTGCACACGACAGGCCTTGTGAGAAGGGTGTGGGTTTGTGAGATCATGTCCCTCAATGTGACCTCCATGACACAGTGAGCCATTCACAGGGCAAGGACATTGAGGGCTGCGCAGTGTTGGAGACAGTGAGTCTACCCCCAAACATATGTTGATATGTAATGTATGTCTTGCTCTGCATAAAAATGGACAGTAGATGTGGTCAGACTACACATGGCTTCATGTGCTGGCATCCTGCATGTGTATGAGATGGGCAGGTACTGTGTCCACCCTCACACCTGCATGCATTTACGTGTGGTTCACCCATGCTGAAGTACCATGTGAGATGCATTCTTGTCTCTGTTAGACATATCTGTGTATTTGGGATGAGTCAGTATCATGCTACTGTACTGAGAGATATTAGCACATGACACTGTGTCACTGATGTTCTCCCCCTCTTGTCTCCCATGCCTGCAGCTCAAAGTACACCAGCGTAAGGCAGTGTGGAGGGCCATTGCATGCAAGGTGCGGGCTCTGGGTGTATCAAACCGACGGCGCACCCACTGTCACAAGAGGTGGGATGACATCTGCCGGCTGAGCAAGAACATGGCGGAGATGACGCTGGGGCTGCTCCCTCGGACTGGCAGGTTGGCGCGGCACAGCATGACACCACTAATGGCCCGCATCTTGGCCGTGACACAGCCTGAGCTGGATGCACGTTTGAAGGAGCATCAGCAGCAAGCTAGGGGTGAGTATTCTGGGAAGGGTGACTTTGGCTGTGAGTGGCTGCATGTGTACACAGCCTGTGCCAGCGCTGGGCTATGTGACATTGGTAGTGTGATGCAGTGGCTTGTAAGTGGGCTCTGTGCTGGGTGCAGCTGTCATGCATTTGCCCTACCTGTACTTCCTACTGTAATTTGAGTACTGGGCATTGACATTGCATTATGAGTTGTGGGCTTCAGGTATCATCTGCATTGGGGTAGTCTGGGAAATCCCATAGATGAGAACGGCAGTGTGCCTAATCTGAGTGTGCTTTCATCAATGTGTGCATTGCCTGACCCCACATTTGTGAGGCTTAGACATCTGACGCCAATGTGCAACAGTAGTTGTGCCCCAAAGTACAACATGGTGGATGGGATGAGCTCATGGCCATTGTGGACTGTTATGTTGGAGTCTGTATCTGTGTTGTCCCCTTCTGCTCCATCCAGATATGACAGTGGCAACATGTTGTGGGGTTCATCCTTGCCCCCATCAGGGCCCTAGGTGTGCTCAGAGCTATTTGTGTGTCTGGTTGAATGGAGCCACCGGCAGGCTATTGTGCTGTGTGGTCATCACATGGCTCACTTATGCCTGATTTGCTTGTTTACACACACTGTTTGAGTTGAAAATTGAGGTCGCACAATCTTATTGCACAGGGTGGTGTGCAACATGTACATTTCATCATCTACAGTGATGCTTTGCTTGCATATGTTTGTTCTGTTGATGCCAATGAACTGACCCTACATCTCTCTCTCACATGCAGCATCTCCTGTGGGCACGGAAGGTCAGGGGACGGACACCAGTGGTGAGGCATCAAGCACAACAGCTGCACACGAGGACAGTGACACAGATGTGATCAGCACCTCGGAGGGGGACAGAAGTCTGCTGGAGGAATCACAGACAGAGACGCAAAGCTCAACGTCATCTGACGCCAGCGGTGACGCATCCATGTTGGCGGGCACAGGGAACGGGGACTCTGCCTCCTCTTCCACCACACAGCGTACAGTGCCCACCCTCCCAGCTACTTCCACTAGTGCTGCCAGTGTTTGCACCAGTAAGAAGGGAAGAGTGTCCTTCACCCCAGGCACTGCTGCCCCTGCCCCTCTCTCCCCTGCTGCCATCAGTGCTGAGTCTGTGGACCTTTTGCGCCAGCTGTGTGTGGGCCAGACAGCTCTCCTCAATGCCTTCACAGACCACGACAAAAAGTTGGCACAGGTGGCTGCTTTCATGGAGGGCATACATTCAGACGTGGGTGGGCTACACCGGACTGTCCAGTCTTTGTCCTCCGCAGTGACGGCAGCCCTTCAACTGGCACAATCTCGGAGTCCAGCTCCAGTCCCTTTGTCCACCCCCCTGCCAGTGGCCACATCTGATGATAGTGACCACGCACAACAGACCTCAAGGTCAAGATACAGCACACGCAGCACACAGCAGCAGCAGCCCAAGCGGTCCAGGGCGCAGACACCACCCCCACAGAAAACTAAAGCCACCCCAGAGCACAAAGACAAAAGCCCATCAGGCGACACCAAGGGCCACAAAGCCAAGAAGCAGACCTCAGGGTCACATGCCTCAGAGGCATCCCCAGCCAAGGACTCTCCTGTCCCAAAAGCGTCTCACAAAGACAAGCAGACAGTTTCTGTGCCCGCTGAGAAGGTGGTGCCTACTAAGAGTACACATAGGAGGAGCTCCAAGGCAGATTCACCCACAACCTCGACTCCCATCCAAAGCCCTGTGAAGCAGGGAAAGGAGGGCACTGTAGGGGGAAAACCTGGGAAACAGGGGATGGAGGGGCAAAGGCAAGGCCAGGCCAAGCGAACAGCTGGATCCAGCATGTCCCCAGAGGGAGGGCCACTGTCTGCAGCTGATGCAGCTTTGGTGATGAGTGTGCCTGTTGTGTACGCACCACTTGGCATTAATCCCAAGACAGGGAAGCCATTTTGACTCCCCAAGAAGTGGAAAGGCACCCCTCCACAATCTCCCACCCACACTGTGTCTCAAGGCAGCATGACTCCACCTCCACGTGCCACCACACCACCTGGTCCAAGCAGCCCTCCGGCATCCCAAGCCACTGATGCCTCTACCTCAGCTGGGCCTCTCTCTCCCCGGTCAAGTCCTCCAACTGTCCCTGACACACAGCCAGCTCCCAGTCCGACTGACAGCCAAGTCTGAATGGTAGTCACCCTCACACACCTGTCTCTCCCACACCGGTGCCTGTACTGCCCATTGTTACCCCCCTGACTGTGTTGCTTACCATGGCAGGGTACAGTCGCACACATTCCCTGTGCAGCTTCTCATGGACTTACTCTGCACATTGGACCGGCCACTGGCCTTGTTGTTCACTGCTGTCTGCCCCTTGCCTGTGCAGCTACTCATGGACTTACTCTGCACATTGGACTAGCCACTGGCCTTGTTGTTCACTGCTGTCTGCCCATTGCCTGTGCAGATTCTCATGGACTTACTCTGCACATTGGACTGGCCACTGGCCTTGTTGTTCACTGCTGTCTGCCCATTGCCTGTGCAGCTTCTCATGGACTTACTCTGCACATTGGACTGGCCACTGGCCTTGTTGTTCACTGCTGTCAGCCCCTTGCCTGAGCAGCGTCTCATGGACTTACTCTGCACATTGGACTAGCCACTGGCCTTGTTGTTCACTGCTGTCTGCCCCTTGCATGTGCAGCTTCTCATGGACTTACTCTGCACATTGGACTAGCCACTGGCCTTGTTGTTCACTGCTGTCTGCCCCTTGCCTGTGCAGCTTCTCATGGACTTACTCTGCACATTGGACTAGCCACTGGCCTTGTTGTTCACTGCTATCTGCCCCTTGCCTGTGCGGCTGCTCATGGACTTACTCTGCACATTGGACTAGCCACTGGCCTTGTTGTTCACTGCTGTCTGCCCCTTGCCTGTGCAGCTTCTCATTGACTTACTCTGCACATTGGACTGACTACTGGCCTTGTTGTTCACTGCTGTTTGCCACTTGCCTGTGCAGCTTCTCATGTAACTACACTGCACTTTGAGCTGGCCACTGGCCTTGTTGTTCACTGCTGTTTGCCACTTGCCTGTGCAGCTTCTCATGTAACTACACTGCACTTTGTGCTGGCCACTGGCCTTGTTGTTCACTGCTGTTTGCCACTTGCCTGTGCAGCTTCTCATGTAACTACACTGCACTTTGTGCTGGCCACTGGCCTTGCTCTTGTCTATTATTGGTGCCTATCTGTGCACTATGTGAATAAAGACAGTTGCTCCTGTTGTCTGTTTTGTCAGTGTCCTTGATGATTAAAGTTTTTTCAGTGTGTGTATGGTTTACAGTGCCACAAGCTCTGTATGCCACTTCAACATTGCCAATGGCTTGTCTCACTTTTTCTAGTTTTTACAGGGGTGACAGGGACTTCAGTTCTTCCTGCTCTGATACTTGTGGGTGCAATGATGGTGGTTTTAGATGAAATACTGTTGTCATTATCATTCTTTGTTCATGTTTGCTATATTGTACACATGTCAGGTTTGGAGGCACTGCCAGAGTGGGATTCTATCCACAGGATTGCAGGATTGCAGGCAGGCTGGCCAGGGTAATCATGTATGTGTGATCTTACTTTATGTGTGCACAGCAGTGTAGGTGTATAGTCATCTTGTGATGGTCAGTCATCCTAGTCACATGGGTTACTTTCAATGTGTGCACTTGGGTGGTCAAGAAGTTTGCAGTGTGAAGGGGGTGACTTTGTCAGGAGTGTTGATGTGTGTGTGCCCCTGCAATGTCAACTACACACATGTGTCACCCAGGAGTGGAGTGCCTGTTTGTGTAAATGTTCAGCCCTGTGATTGTTATTGTGTGCACATGTGTGTGTTGTATGTAGTGCACTGTGCACTGTGCACTGTGTTGGTGTGTCCTTGCAGTTCTGGCTGACTCCTACTTGTTGTTTTTGGCAATTGTGAGTATGCAGAGTGTGTGACTGGCAAGTTAGTGTTGTGTTTTGTTGATCATCCATGTGTCTTGATGCTGTTTGTACTCACTGTGCAGACCTGCTCAGCCACACTGACATTGTGGGTGTGTTTTCTCATGCATTGCTGTCACATGGGGCTTTATTGCCTCCGGTATGGCATGTGGTGTGTGGTGTCATACCATCCCCTATCTGTGCTTCAGATGGCTACCCATTGTGAGTCTGCACTCCATCTATTTGTGTATGGTACACTCCTGCCATGTCCACTACTGACGTACACACCACTTCACTTTCATGTCAGTTGCCCCCTTGGGTTGCCTGTGTGTGTGCCTCCCCATCACTTCATTTGTGACACTGTGCTTTGTGGTGCAGATCTTTGCACAGGAGCAATGTGCCACTCAGGACATATTCCCAATGGTTATATGTGATTATCTTGTTCTGTTTAGCAGTCATGGTTGCTCATATGCAGTTCAACTGTTTGTGCTGCACAGTCCCCTGGTCAAGTTGTTTCCACTTTGGTGTCCCAGACTTGTGCATCTGAGGGTGTTGGGTTAGGTGTATGTGTTTGCTGAGGTACTGCTTGACTTCCTGAGTGTGATGTTGTCAGTGTGCTGTTTTGATTGTTGTTGTGGGTGTTCATGTTGTGTCACTCATATCTGTGTGGGACTGGTATGTTTGGTGTTTACACGCTGCTTGGTGTGCATGCAGTGCTGTGGGTGTATGTTGCCTTGTCCTTGCCTGGTGTGCATCCCCTGATGTCCTGCTGTGTTTGCAATGTGATTCATTGGCATGTGCATCTGTTGTGTGTTTGATGTGGCTGTGTGCAGTGTTTGGGCTGTGTTGTGTCTTGCAGCTGACAGATGCTCTGTGTGTGGTGTTCTATTTGCATGTCAGTGTATGTGTTTTGTTGGTGTGGTGTGTTTCATTCAGATGTGTGTTGCCAGTGTGGTGTGCCTTACTTGTGTGTCTGTCACATGGACTTAGGTCTATTCTTGTTCCTGTGCTTGTGTTAGGTGCGTCCTTGGTGCTTTCTCCTCTCATATTTGAGCTGTCTCTTGTCATTCTTGTGCATGTGCAGGCATGTGGTACACTGTGACATCATGTTGACTTGATGGGTGGTGTGGTATGTCTGTCTGTGTGTCATTGTAGGCCCATTTTTCCCAGTTTGTGTCCATGATTGTTTTGTGATGGTGCACTTCTTGTCTGTGTTGTGGTATGTTGTCTGTGCATTGTTCCTGACTGATGAGGCTGTGCACTCCTGTTCTGTCTGTGCTCCCATTGCCTTTCCACAGTTTGGCTGCACAGGTCATGTCTGGTCTTGTTGTGGTTCTGTGTGTGTTTTTGTTGAGTTATGTGTTTGGTTGTTGTTTTTGTGCAAACATTGGTTCTGGCATCCCTGTGTGTGTGTGTGTGTGTGATGTCTGTGGATACCCCCAGGGAGTGTGATTGTTTGTCTGTGTATTGACTGGACATTATTGACACCCTTCTGTATGTCTGACACTGGTGTTGTGTGCTGCAGGTGTGATGGGGGGTATGTGTGAAGTTACCTACTTGTGTTTGACAGTTATGGAGTGTGTCAATGTGCCCTATGTGTTGTGCTGCTGACATACTCCTGTCAAGTAGTTGGATACATATGTGTGGCTGTTCACTGTTTGACTTCAGGGCCTTCCTTTCATCCCTGTGCCTATACATGGGTTGTCTTGCTGTCTCCCTGAGTTGTTGCACTGAGGTGACTGTGGTTTGACTTCACTCACTGTGCCAGCCCTGTGTGATTTGATGGGCTGAGGGTGTTGTTGTATGTTCCTTGTCTTGCATGTGATGTACACATGCTTGGTAGTTAGTTCCTTGGCCTTCCATTTGTGGGCACCTCACTTTAGCTTTCCTATATGTTGTCCTCCATTGCTACTGGCATGTGGTCTGTGTATGTGGCTGTGTGTCAGTGTGGGGTATGTCTGTGTGACTTGGCAGGCTGTGTGTCCTGTGGAGTGATTGTTCATTATCTGTGTGTGTGTTCATTTTCTGCTTGTACTCAGTTTTCTTGCCATGTGTGTGGTGTTGTTGTGGTGTGTGCTTCTGTGCTGTGTGTTACTCTGCAGCCACTCCTGCTGTGGCTGGCTCCCTAGTTGTTTTGTGTGTAGTGCAGGGTGTGGGTTCACCTGGCTTGTTGTTGTGCATGGGTGAGCACAGGAGGGGCACATGGCATGCCCCTTCATGGGGGGAGGGGGCTAGTGTGTGGAGGGTGGAGGTGTGGGCCTGTGGTGTTTGTGCACGGCCCATGCCTGGCGCTGGCCCTGCCTTCTACATTGTGCGCATGTCTTCCCGCGTCTTCACCGCTGCGGTGACGTGACCGGGACATTACTTCATGATCGCGGTAGATGTGTGACCTGGATGCGGAGGGGTGATTTTGTGACAGGTAGGACACGTGTGGGTACACTTGTGGATGTGTTCTTGTCCCCACCAGGGTGTCTGGTGTGGACAGGAACCCTATATCAGCCCATGGGTTGTGTGCTGTGCTTGTGTTCGGAGTTGTGTTATTGCGTACCTGCGGCAGCGCCCGCGACGTCCATGAATTGCTGGTAATGTATCAGGTACAGCACCTGGAAGACGTGTAGAGCTGGATCCATTGCGGTCGGGACCGGGTGGCAGTGACCGGGACTCTGTTTTCGCACTCCGCTGTGGTGCTTCTGCCGTCTCTGGTTGGGCGGTTTCTCCGCTGCGGTGCGACTGGCTGTTTGTGGCATCCTGATTTATACGGCGGTTGGGACGTCATTCCTCACGGCGGTGAGTCACCATTGGCTCCCACCGCCGCGGTGGCGGGCACACTTTGATGGCTGTTCGTGTCGCACCGCGGCGGTCGGGAAATGGGCTATGTTTGGCCATTCTACTATGGCAGGCGTGAGGACTGCTGCTGGCGTGCGGAGAAAAGCATTTTCCGCCCGCCATGCTAATAGACCCCAAAGTTGTGGTGGCACATTTTGTGAAAAGATTGCGAAAAATCCATGAAATGTATTAGTATTATAATATTTTTGTGTTCTTTTGCCTTCCGGAGTTGTGGAATAATTAAGGGAACTCCAGTAGTCCATTGTAGTAATTATTTTGAAAGTCTGCAATGTATTTTTAAAGAACTGCCTAAATTCATGTTTTGGTATTTTTCTAGTGTTAATATTGAACAGTTTTTCATAATTATATACCTACTTGGGTAGCTAGATGGCAGTATTTCCAAATGGCTGTGGCTGTCAGATTTCAGCTCCTAACGATGTGTGTGGTTACGAAGGAACTCAGTGTACCACTGACCACAAAATGGTGGACGGCTGTTTATATATGTTTTTTGTGGGGTGTTCCATAACTTAAATGAAAATATGATTTGGACAGCATTTTACAATGAGCGTTGATTGGGACAGAATGTGAATTTATTTTGAACGGTTAAAAAAAATTATTTTTATTTGCGTTCCTCACTTAGAACGTCAGCTATTTTAAAGTGGGAGTACATATAAAGTTTCATGAAAATAAAGGCAGGACTAGTCTGGAAATGGGATACCGTGAAACATGTTTATGTAATAAAATGTAATATAATGTGTATTTGGCCACGATTTATTGTTAATGTTGAATTTTGAAATATAGCGTTGGCAATATCAAAAAAATAATCATACATTTTTGTGTGAAAAAGTGCATTTGTACTAAGTTCAAGTATATGTGTTGTACGGTATGCGTGGTAATGATATGCGTGGTAATGGTATGCGTAGTAAAGCTATGCGCAATTTATCCCTATGTATATGCATGGTATCGACATGGGTGGTAAAGACTTGCGTTGTAGTGATAGGGTCGTTGTAGCGCTTGCTTTGTAAAGTCATGCGTGGTTACAGCATACGTTGTTCCATCATACAGCCCATAATTACATCAGAGACAATCTCTAATAACAGCCCGATTGAGCTCTGCTTCCTTGCTCGTCCAGATCAAGCACCAGTGTACCAAAGGGGCTACATTAAAAAGATCTTGAACGTACTCTAAGCCTAATTCTTGGTGCAGAGAGAAATGAGGAGTCAAGGGAGGACCCCAGCAGAAGTCGACAAAATCTGTTTTCCTCCGCTTGAATAGCCCCAGCATCTCTACTGCCCCAGACCCAAATCCCATACATCACAGTCGGGAGGCATTTCTTTTTACAAATTTCTAAAATCAGGGCGACAGGTTTTCTGCCAATACAGGCAGCAAGGGAAAAAGTGATTCCAACAGCACGAGAAAAATGGGTCACTCTGCTTCTAAGGCATTGAGACCCGGTACAAGCATCATCAAAATCCAGTCCAATATATGGAAAAAAGCTCACCATGCCCAGTTTTCTCCCTCCTATACATGGAGTATAAGTTGTAATATTTCTAGGGCCACCCACCATTATAAAGGTTTTTGAAAAGTTGGTCTCCAAATCAAGCCCCTTCATAAACACCACAAAACTGGAAATCAAATTATTTAGGGCCATTAGCCGTCCTAGGCAGAAGCCCCGCGTCGTACTCATATAATAAAGCGGGCACAGCCTTTTTATCAACAATGGTACATGTGCGGCGGACACTAGTGTCCTCTCCAAGTCATTAATATAAAGTAAAAAAAAGAATGGGGGCACATACACAACCTTGGTGTACACCACAATTGACTTTAAAAGATGGAGTTCACTTGCCAGCATTCACATATCTCACTGAGGCCGAAAGATCCTGATGGAGGAGTCTGAAGAAGGAAACCAGACCCACTTCAAGGCCCATGGACACAAGGGTAGCCCATAATTTAGACCTATTTACAAAATCGAATGTACTCGATAAATTCATGAATGCAAGATGAATAGGGGTGCCCTTTGCATATTTGTATTTAGCCACAATAAGATGTAAATTAAGGCACTGTTCAATTGTCCCAAGACATTTCCTGAAACCATATTGCACCTGAGAGAGGATATTACTCTCACTTAGCCAGAAAATAAGTTGTTCCAATATAACTCTGCCAATTATTTTGGTCGTAAAATCAAGCAGGGGTATCGAATGGTAGCACCTTGGGTCATGGGCATTACCCTTTTCAAGGATGGGTACGACTATCAGTTTAACTTGCAACATATGTGTTACCACAGCATACATCATGGGGCAAGGGGTAAGCGCACATCATCCATGGTTTTGCCACTGTGCCAATAGTATTATACATCTGCCATCTTAGTGTACATCGAGGGGCAAGGGGTGAGCCCAATTCATTCATAGTTCTGCCACACACATTCTACTTCCACTCGCCACAGACAGTAAAATGTGCTAGGTCAATCCAGTCATTGATCAGTTATTGTGACATTAAAGCTTGCTTCTGCCCATTACAGCATATATCGCGGGGGCAAGGGATGGGCTCACTTCACCTCTTTGCCCCTTGTGTGCCCTCCTCCCTACCACCAACCATAAAAATATTGTTTGCGGCCCAGGGTGGTGCCACAAGGGACCTAGATAGCCAAGAAATGCCACAAAATGGCTGCCATGTTTTCCCTGCCCTGGGGGTAGGGTGAGCAACCACTCCAGCCCTCAAGTGCCGATCAGCAGCTGTAGGGAAAGGAAAACGAGAATTTGAAAAATGATACCCCCCACCCCCCTCTAATGATTTCCTGCTCATGGATCCATAATCCATGCTCTTGTATCAGTTTGAAAGAGGTATGGCTGGAAAGGGGAGCAATGCCTTTCTCAAACTTGAGGGTGCCACCTGAGCGGTGCAACTCACCTTCTCCTCCTTGGTGCTCTGGTGGGGTTTGGCAACTCAACGCTCCTTATGGCATGCTAACGTCACTGATGGGTGGGAGGATGGGTGTGTGTTGGAGCAGAAGCGGTTCTACTTCAACCCCCATCAAGAAAATTGAAGAAGGAAGTCTCAGCTGCTTGCACTGGAGCTTCCACTGAGCCCACAGCCAGTATTGAACTGTTGCTGACAGCCACACTGGTGCGGTAGTGTAAGCTTCAGCAACTGTTCTGTACCCACACTGAAGAGGTTAAACAGGTTTCTGTGTACTTTTAAAGTGGATTTTATTTTTTGTAGTTTCATAATTTAATAAACAGAATTGTCTCAACAAACGTTGATTTGATTGGTTGATTTCCATATTCACACTCTTAAAAGTAAAATGAAAAGTCCTGAAAGTCAAATGTGATTGACTAAAAAGCCAGAACTTAGTGATTATACAACATGGTATTTGGTGTGTCTTTGCAGGATCTTCTCTGCAGACCTCCTTCACACCTGGAATTATATCACCTTGTTTTTGAGTGGTATTCTTCACGGTACTAGTGGGACCTTATATGTCATTTGACATGTTTAGCATGGACCAGAATAGATGCACTGGTGCAGCAGCCATGGTGGTGTTTGTCCAAGTAGGAGGTTCATAGATGAAGTTGAAACTGAACTGCAGAAACCTGTTGTTTACTGTGCCATGACAATTACTTTTGGATGCTTTAATTAGTACAAACTAATTATCTGAAAAATTCCCAAAGAAACTATTAATAACAACCCATTTACGAGAGCTCTCTTTCTTTCAGGAAAACCAGATTCTTTTACCTACTTTCCACCCATCCGTAGTATATCGTGTGGTATCTGCTCATAAATTGCTTTAGGAGAACTTGAGCCCCCTTGTTAAGTTTTATTTTTATGCTACTATCCTAATGTTGTTAAAAAGCACATTGTCTTATGAACTAGCCAAGAAATTCTACCATGTATGACCAAAGTAAAGTGCTTACACATGTAGGGGAAGATTTATTAATATTTATGCAATTCATCTTGCTGCACTGCGTTGCGTTGCGTGATAAGGGAGAGAGCAGTCGTCTGCCATATTCAGATATGGCGCACGTCTGCTGTCTCCTAGAGCCATGCTCCAAAGGGGCCTGGGCTTCAGGCAGTATTGTTTTTGTGCAGGATGTATTTCTTCATGCACAAAAAAACAATCCTAAGAGGCCACTTCCTCCTTCTATGTGTGATGCTCACAATTTTGGCACAAACCCAGGTTTACATGTTTTTGTAAATCTAGCTTTGCACCAGAACAAATGGGTGGATGCATGGGAATGCCCATGTCCCACCCATATAGAGCCCAGGGGCGGTGCGTCCATTGGGACGTTGGGGCGTAGCCCCCTCGCCGCAGTTCTCGGCATCTTTGAACCTAAGCAAACTGAATCAGTTTACTTAAGTTCAAAGACGCCGAGGAGAACTGACAATCATGTCAGTCAGCATGACGCTGACCGCCCACCCCTTCAGAGTCTGAAGGGGGTGGGCGGTCCTGCGTCATGTTGACTGACATGATTGTCAGAGGGACCAGGGGCAGCAGGCAGCACTGCAGCACAAGTGCGCATGAGTGGGGAAGGGCACCGAATTTTCGCGCCGTGCCCAGTCATGCGCACTTGTGTGTGCATTGGCTTAGCGCATGCCCATTAGGAGAGCGAGGGTTGAGCAAAGGCTCAAACCTCGGTCTCCTAATGGGCATGCGGGCGAGAGGTAACCGTGCCCTAAGCCAATCCTGGCGCTGCCAGCAGCGCCAGGATTGGCTGAGAGGGGCTATAGGCGCAAACTGAGTCGGACCCCAGCGGCGCGGACGGCGGACCTACTCAGGTAGGATTTTCTTTTTTTAGTTCAAATCCCCCGGGCCCCCGGCAACACTCCCCCGTGACTGCTGAAATGGTATGGTATCACGTAGGCGATGAAATCTTATTTACATTGAATACAATAGGGTCACCCTCAAAACCCAGTCAGTCTAACCCTACACGGAGATTCCAATTTCGAGAGGTATGCCGATAGAGTTAGTATCAGCACAATACTGGTTCCCGATGAAATGGCAAACTCCCTGTATAAAATCTCTAAGGCATACATACGCTGACCAAGGTAGTGGGCAATTAAATATTCAAGAAAGACATGCCTATACATTACTTTAATTCGGTAGGGCACAAAGATTTTAATTTCTAGCAGAACAGAAAACGTTTCTTGCTAAACAAATAAAAGATAGCAGATACTGTACGTGCAGTGCAGGCGACAACTAGTTAAATGCAGCAACTAAGCCAGGTGACAGTAATCAACATAAAATTAGTCTCTAAAAATAACTACAACTCCTCCTCCTCCTCCTCTTTGAGTGTGCCTAATATCGATTTTACAGATTTGTAGAATTAAAATGCAAGAAATTGTGGAGGAGTGATGAACCACGTGTCCTTTAGAAATACGAAGCCAAAAAAGACATCACATTTCAAATTACTAATAGTTTCACAGTGAGCGTGGGCTAAGAATTATGAAAAGCACATTGTAAAATCTTCTTTTCGTTTACTTCACTAACTGCTGTCAGGGGTAGAGATGTGTGGTGGACCACAGACTCTATATCCTCGTCATTGAATGACAGCTCCGGCTGTTACTGAGTCTGTTGTAAGATGTGCATTACCCTGTAGGAGGCTGGCTGCTGTAATAATATCTAAGGGATGGGTGGATGCGTGCGGACTATGATAACGCCGATTCTTATCTAATTATCTATAAGAACCTTCTGGTCGCCAAGATCTTTTTACCTGTTGAATAGTGTAAAGGAGAGAATCTCATCTGGTTATACAACCATATCCAATTTTACCTGAAAGGACCACTGACTCCGAATTCAAGTTTATGAATTTATTATCGCCAAAAATAACTGGACATGCAAACACCTCAACACGAGGTTAAAGAAATAGATGGGCACTAATACAAATAATAACCTACGCAGGAGTCTCATCCGACTCAGAATATAAAGAATCGATAGTTCCAGAAGGATCAACCAGGCTATGATTGCTCCAATTTCTACGTTACTCTTCATTGATCTAAATAAGCGTAAAATCAATTACTGTCCCTACACTAACACTAAATGACATCCCTACTTAACGATTTTCCCAGGCAAGAGTGAATAAAGGTGTCAGCTGTGAAGACTTCCTAAGAAGTACAATCACTTAGTACCTAAAGCTCAGATTCTTAGATGCTCCTTCATCAGGCCCTTCTCTCTGGTCTCCCTACCTCTTCTCTGGCCTCCTCCTCGGGTCACTCTCCCTAATACAAAATCCCAATACAATTGTACACGCCTTTGTCACGTCTCTTTGGCCAGGTCTTCTTTCTTGTATTTTTCCATCAGAACGGTGACTTCATCTTGGACGGTTGCGATGACCTTGAGTCCCAGGCACCTTCTCCGCTGAAAGTATCATCCCTAAATTCCATTGCACTCCCCTTACCATGCCTCCCATCCTTCTAACTTTAGAAAACAAAGAGCTAGTCTTTACTAATGAGGCATGTGTCCTTGCACCTGCAACATAAGATACGTTCAACAGAAGCCCTCTACTGTGCTAATTAAATCTACCGTTTGTGCCCAGAGAGCCTTTCCAAGAGAAACTTTTCTCTGCCTGCAAAATAAGCTAACATAAGAATAAACCAGGCCTTTCCCTGTCATATATGCAGTCAGGCCTTTACATATGACTTTAATCACACAACTTACTTTTCTCTATAAGCGATTTTCATTACATTTCATATGCAAATTACACTACATGTGCAACTTTAATATGGTGCACGTTTAAACTATTGCAGCTGGGTTACACATGGGCTGCTTTACCTATGCATTTGTTTTCACACGATTTCTATTAAGCATTACATTGCATGATTATCATGGCACAATTATTCTACTAATTCTCTTTAATAACTGCAGATTATTCACTCATTGCTAAACATACATGAATATAAACCAAATATATGCAAATATATTTCCGGATATATGTGGGTGCTGGCTAACAGTGATTATGATGCACCCCTACAATTCTCACAAGAACATGGCGCTCTATCAGTTCCCCCCTTTGATGACACCTGTCATCACATTTTATTCAATTCTCTTGGAGAAAGAACCGACCTAAACAGAGCTCGTTGCCATTTTTCCTGGTCTGAGATTCTCCATTCTCTTGATCCTCTGATATTGACTGTCCCGCAGTCTTACCAGTCTCATCTCATTCTCTCTCAAAGCCCTCTCAACTCGGCCTGCTCGATACCACTTGTAGGCCTTGATCGAAATCCACAGACAACCCACACAAACCACCACAATAAGGAGGGGTCTCAGAACATACCCAAGGAATCCCTTTCCTAAGTTTGCAAACCAGCTCCCCACGTGTCCAAATCCCTTGCCAACTTTTTCCCAAGCCCCCTCTTCAGTCAAATCAGCTATTTTGGTGTGGATTGCAGTGATATTACTTATATATTTCTCCAGATCCTTGCTACGGTCTGGTATATAAGTGCAGCACTCTTGAACCTTCAACAATTTACAGACTCCGCCCTCTTTTGCCAATAAGACATCCAAAGCAAGTCGATTCTGCAAAACCATTGTCCTTATCGACAACATCTCTCCCTCCACCAGTGTCATTTTATGCCAATTTTCAAGCCAAATTATGGTATGCAATCCTACATTCGTAGCCATATAATGTGCTGGCGTATCCTCGGGAGGAGCTTCCTCTCCTTCCCGAGTAACCACATGTCTGTCACCTCTACAAAGTTCCCGTAAAACTTTGAAACATTTCATGGTAAAGCAGATATCTGTTCGCACTTAATATTTTGTTTCTCGCTTCCTGGTTCACTCCACCAATGCCAGCGCGGCTCACACCAACCGGCCTATCACAGCGCGGCACTTGTCTGACGTCACTTTTCCTCCGCTCGCAGCAGTTCCCCTCCTTTCTAATTCACTCGCTCTCGCTCACACTCGTCCCAATCATACTCTGAAGTAATGTCCGTCCTACCGAACAATTACCTCTCTGACTGTCAGTCCACCAATGACCGATCAGCCTCTCGAGATTGTTGACCTCAATCTGGCAACTGTCTGTCCGCGAACGACCGGACAATCACCTCTAACACAATCGATAGGATTCAATCACTCGATGTTCTGCACACAATAACCTACGACCTGCGTTGGTTATTCACACACTCACACATATGTTCCCTATCTTCAGTGGGTCTGTCAACGACGTCTCATGACCCCCACAACCTCTGGTCAACGCTCTCACTCTGGGTGTCTTCTACACCACAATATCAACTCTCTCGGTCCCGCGCACGCTCACGGTCCGATCCTCAATCACACAACTCTCACTCCAACTCCGCAAGACATCACACAACAATAAAACACCGCAATCTACCAACCATCACTCTTTTCATTCTCACTCTACCCCGAACTGCTACTTCCGCCGCACCGTCACTCTCCGTCAGTTTTCATCGACCGCCAACGTCCTTCTCCTACGGTCCACTGGATCAGCATCACTCGGACTCTATGGGGCAACTTAATCTCCTATCTTGATCTAGATCTCCCCTTACCATCAAAGGTAACCATCCTACTCTGCTACCAACTGATAACGCCGATTCTTATCTAATTATCTATAAGAACCTTCTGGAACGCCAAGATCTTTTTACCTGTTGAATAGTGTAAAGGAGAGAATCTCATCTGGTTATACAACCATATCCAATTTTACCTGAAAGGACCACTGACTCCGAATTCAAGTTTATGAATTTATTATCGCCAAAAATAACTGGACATGCAAACACCTCAACACGAGGTTAAAGAAATAGATGGGCACTAATACAAATAATAACCTACGCAGGAGTCTCATCCGACTCAGAATATAAAGAATCGATAGTTCCAGAAGGATCAACCAGGCTATGATTGCTCCAATTTCTACGTTACTCTTCATTGATCTAAATAAGCATAAAATCAATTGCTGTCCCTACACTAACACTAAATGACATCCCTACTTAACGATTTTCCCAGGCAAGAGTGAATAAAGGTGTCAGCTGTGAAGACTTCCTAAGAAGTACAATCACTTAGTACCTAAAGCTCAGATTCTTAGATGCTCCTTCATCAGGCCCTTCTCTCTGGTCTCCCCTACCTCTTCTCTGGCCTCCTCCCTCGGGTCACTCTCCCTAATACAAAATCCCAATACAATTGTACACGCCTTTGTCACGCCTCTTTGGCCAGGTCTTCTTTCTTGTATTTTTCCATCAGAACGGTGACTTCATCTTGGACGGTTGCGATGACCTTGAGTCCCAGGCACCTTCTCCGCTGAAAGTATCATCCCTAAATTCCATTGCACTCCCCTTACCATGCCTCCCATCCTTCTAACTTTAGAAAACAAAGAGCTAGTCTTTACTAACGAGGCATGTGTCCTTGCACCTGCAACATAAGATACGTTCAACAGAAACCCTCTACTGTGCTAATTAAATCTACCGTTTGTGCCCAGAGAGCCTTTCCAAGAGAAACTTTTCTCTGCCTGCAAAATAAGCTAACATAAGAATAAACCAGGCCTTTCCCTGTCATATATGCAGTCAGGCCTTTACATATGACTTTAATCACACAACTTACTTTTCTCTATAAGCGATTTTCATTACATTTCATATGCAAATTACACTACATGTGCAACTTTAATATGGTGCACGTTTAAACTATTGCAGCTGGGTTACACATGGGCTGCTTTACCTATGCATTTGTTTTCACACGATTTCTATTAAGCATTACATTGCATGATTATCATGGCACAATTATTCTACTAATTCTCTTTAATAACTGCAGATTATTCACTCATTGCTAAACATACATGAATATAAACCAAATATATGCGAATATATTTCCGGATATATGTGGGTGCTGGCTAACAGTGATTATGATGCACCCCTACAATTCTCACAAGAACATGGCGCTCTATCAACTACATTGGGGTCTAATCAGCAGACTATAGGCGCCAACCCCACTGTCTTTTATTTTGCTCTTGAGAGCTGTGTGCGTGTGCCCTGCAGGTCACAGATCTGAATCTTCTTCCTTGTTTATCATGGCGGATAGATTGAACACATTTGGATGTGCTCACAGAAGCAGCTGTTTTTTTAATTGAGAAATCGGTCCCTGGAGCCTCCGGGCATTGAATCCGCTCTACTCATAAAATACTAAACAAAAAGATGCACTCCCTGCCTCACCCCTAAAAATACAAGGAATGCTGCCGTGTACTTCTGCTCGGCTCTCTCTCCTTCCCCAAAAAACACAAGAGACAGGGAAAAGAAAGGTATACTGTCTGATACTGGATTAAAGATTCACTATTCGGTGCAGCTACGTTTAATTGGACCACAAATTAAGCTGCGCAGGAGTTTGGACTTCTGGCCTTTGAAGAGAAAATTGCCTCAGAAAATGTTACCTTCTGTTGGGCAAGGCATTGTTCCAGCAATTAAAATAGTTTCCTCCAATGTCCTTGACATTACCGGAAAGTTTGTAGAAATGCAATACTTATCATGTTTTATTATTTCCTTATTAATAATGTTTATCTCATGAACACAGAGGCTGCCTCCGTGCCTAGCTTTTCCTCATATTATTTCACTGCCCTCTCAGGTAACGGGATTTAAACTGATATGCATTACTGGAACTTTTAATTTGCTAACGTGCGCGAGGATCGATCGAATAGTCAACCTTGGACAGTTTCTGATTGTCATTTTATTAATAAAGCACTACTTCAAACCTCTTCCATTAAACTAGACATTAGGGCATGTATGCCACTCCCGGTTATTGCTTCCGCCCTCCCCAGACGGCACTAAGAACCATCCTTGAGCTGTCATCGCTTGGTTTCTGTGAAGTGTGGGCGCTCATCTAAGGGCAACCATTAAGTTCCGGGAGCAGGTTTCACCTATTTACGTGGACTCATCCGGATGCCAATCAAATCAGAAATGACATATAAAGTGGATCATTTAATGTAAAAAGCTCTGCAGGCTTTGGCTCATGCATTTAAACGATATTTTATTTTCCTTCTAAATATTTCTGCTCATCGCTTTTTCTGTCATTTGTTCACATACAGCCATTTTTTAACATTCATTTAAATTATTTTATCTTATTTTTTTGGCATATTTCTAATATCTTGAAATATTATATATAGTTGGGTGTATGCATATTGATACAGACATTTTTGTAGGTGTTGGGCTTGTGCTGGTAGTGTTATTCCCTGCCTCCAATGATTTCTATGTGATTCGCTTGCAGTATCTGTAAGTGGCAATGTGTGACTTAGTGCTAAAATTAGGTGTGCGTTGTTCTGTGCACTGCTGATTGAAAACTCTGCACATGAAATGGACAGCAGGAGTAGGTGTAGATCTACACCTACAGCTATGTGAATTGTACAGGAGAATTACTATGCATAATGAGAAATGCCTTTTGTGAGTTGAGCTCCTGAACTGGGTGACTCCCAGTTGAAACCAGCATTAAGTACACGATCGCCTTAAATGTGCCACTTACGCCTCTATGTTTACTTGTGTAGTTATGGCGGGGAATGCATTGCAAATGTTTGTGCATAACCCCAATGTTGCTGTTTTGTCAGTGCTGCTCGCCACACTTGCAGTGGGCACTTGTGGGAGCCCCCGCTGCCCGGGAAGATGAAAGAACAGGGAGCTGTGCCTTTAAAAATGCGGCTTGCAGCACCTGTCAGAGGCTTTCAGGGCCTGGCTAAGAAAAATGAACGTGAAAAAGCTCCTTCATTAACATAAAGCCATTTAGTTGATCAATGGTCCCCAGCAGTAAACAAGGATGGTTAATCCATAGAGCAGCTGATTGGGTCTGCAGCCCGCTGCCTGGGCGCGAGGGATGCCGTGACAATAGGGAAGAACAATGTTTGTGATTGACCCGGCGCAGAGCACTGCCTGGAAAATTAAAACTGCTGAAGAGAGGGAAAGCAAAGCGAGACGGCGAGAGGGGGAGAGCTAGAGGTAAAGAAGAAGGCGAGGACACGACAGAAGGGGAGAGCAAAAGGAGATGAGAGGGACAAGGGAAGAAGTGGGGTTGGGATAAGATGGAGGAGGGAAGGGGTGACAGATAAACTGGAGGGAGAACATGTGTAAATAAAGGAGGTAGGGAGGAAGAAATGCACAAGGAAGTAAGCAAAGAATTGGTCTATGGTGGGAAAGAAGGGTGAAGGAAAGAAAAAGGTAAAGAGAAATAGATGGAGGAAGGGGGTGTAAATGAGAAAGTTGTGAAAGAAAAGGAACAGAAAGAGAAGGGAAGAGGGGAAAAAACAAAGAAGGGGTAAATAGAAGTAAGGGAAAGAGAGGATAGTAAAGATGGGATGAAGAAAGTGAAGTGAAAGAAAGGGTAGTGAGAAAGAGATGGGACAGGTGTGATGGCAAGAAAGGAGGGAAGAAAGAAAAAGAGCAAGAAAGAACGCAAGACAGAAAAAGAAATCATCTGAATGAGAGCAACAGAGAAAGTAAACGAAGCACATATGTAAATAAAGAGAAAGTAAAGTCGGAAACAAATAAAGAAAAGTAGCATAGAAAGAGGACGCCAGGAGAGAAAAAGTAAAGGAACTGAGCTCTAGGTGATGAAATAGACAAATGGAAATGAGGGAAAAAAGCAAAGATAGAGACAGTGTAGAGGACAAAGGGAGAGGGGAAGAAAGAGTCAACAATAGGCTTAGGAAAAACCAACCATTCTGAGAGCACCTACAGTCAAGATCCTTCACCTTGTACATCAGTTAGAAGGCCTTAAGTCTACGTACAACTGTTAACATATCACTACATCTTTGGGAACACATAGTCTCAGGTGAAGGATCTTGACTGTAGGTGCTCTCAGAATGGTTGGTTTTTCCTAAGCCTATTGTTGACTGAACATTACGTGCTCTTGGCCATAGTACTTACTGTGTTCATCTTATCCTAAGCAACATTTCAGCACTCCTTGTTTTGGAATACCTTCTACTCTATTTAAAGGTATTTTCTGTATTCCTGGTATGAATGGCTCCAAACTAAATGGCCAAGAATGAGTTCTGGTGTTGGAATATGCAGAAGGGTTCAGGTTTGTGCAGTAGAATGTGATGAGTTTTCAACTTCCAGAGAAAATATAGAGAGGACATGAGATGAGAGAACTCTCTTAAGGGCATACTTTTTGAGGAGGCCCTCTGCTTTTGATTGCAGTAGCTCAGTTTATTTGGTGATTCACAATTCCAATCATGGGTAAAACATGGCTTGTTGAACATAGATGAGATGTACTTGCAAATTGTTTGATTGCATATTGCATTTCAGGTTTTCAATTTGACCAATCCTTTGACTTCTTACCAACGAAATATGAGTGTCTTCCTGGTCGAGGACCACACTGCTTTTTCTCTTATCTGTCTTGTATCAAGACCCTGCTGGACTATGGGGTGAAAGAAAGCTTGAATAAGCAGCTACCTATGTTATATGACATCTCTTTATTAATGTAATAACTGCACTTTCACAATTGCTTTATTAACCTTCCTGCTTTCTCAAATTTGCTTGAAAATGCACCATTTGTCCACTTTTTTTTCAAAATTTTCTCGGGGGGAGAACACCCCCGAACCGCCCTTAGGTTGTTCGGGCTCGCTCGCTACGCTCGCTCGCTGCGGTGCAGTATGACATTAATTTTACGCCTCACCACTTTCAAATGTCACCAGCCACCACTGATAGAGCCTAGACTGTAAACGAGGACCATCATCCGTAGAACAGCTGTATGTGGTGACATTAGAGGATGAGCTGAATTACCCACAGCTTCACAACTGTTGTCCTTGCCACGACTAGTCCATTGTTAATCTCGCCGCTCTAAAGTGTCATATTAGCAAAACATTTAGGGTTGTGAAAGGACTCCCCCTGTCCAGATGACTAGATGTTCACGTTTTTAAGCCCTGTTGATAAATTGACAGGGAAATGAAGTTGAGAAACGTCACGACTACCCTGCTGAACAAATGGCACTTTTTTTAGGTCTCGCCTACGCAGCACGCATGCGCTGCATAGGAAAAAGACCTTTTGGAATCGCTTTGGCTTTTCAGCCAAAAACGTGCACGCGTTCCATTGCCTTCAATGGCAACGCGTGCACGTTTGGTGATTCACTTGCGGGAGTGAGCAGCGCCATATGGTAGCAATTATCACTCCTGGCACCGCTCGCTCCCGCAAGGGAATCGCGCAGGCCCCCTCCCCTCCTCCCTCCCCCTGCTGCCGTGTGAGGCGCGCGCGCTTGTTTTAATTCCAGTTTCCCTGTCATATGTTTGAGGATTATTAACTATGTGTCTGTCACAAGTCAGTTTGTATCTGTAGTTGTGTTATTGGATAGCTCCTGCGAACTTTACCCTTCACAAATGGAGCATTTGTTGGTATCTCATGCTGAATTTTACAGGTGCAGTGCAACCTTTGCTAAATGTGTTTTTTAGGCAAACCCCGACTTCTCCCTGCAGCAATTTGCTCCCAGACTGTTTTAATAACTTAAAATAGCATCCGAGGGAGTGTCGAAGTGCGCCTGAACCCAGTCGCCTAATTACAGTCACTCTTTTCACAGCAGATACTTACTTATGACATAAAACATTGGGCACCCCGGAAAACCCATTCTTCTGGGGGCGCAGCCTATAATCTTGGATATTGTGTGGTCCCCTTTCAGCGTCTAATAAAAAAACATGGGGGGCAGTGCTAACTAGCCGTCCGGCTCCGATGGCCACCCAGCTGGGCTATTGTGACCCTCTGTGTCGTAATCCCTTCTTTATGGAGTTGCTAGTTGTCACAATTTAAATGTAAAATTAGTGCGTATTTTTCCTTTGCAGGGGCAGTGGCGAGGCGACACGTTCAGCGGGCAAGGGGCCGTCCTTCACTGCTCTGGTGTCACCTACGACGGACTCTGGCTCAATGGCTGCCCTGCTGGTGTGTACTTTATTCTCCTATCCAATTATTAACGCGCCTTAACATAATGCCGCCGCCTTGATTAATATGGTCTGCCCAGTTGTGTTAGCCTCCCATACCACTGTGTGCTCAATTAGTCTGACAGATGTAACGCTGCGCCATGAAAGCCCGCGCAGAGCGGCCTGAATAGGCCCCTTTCTGGAAAAAAACCGCACGAAATTGAGGCTCTGCGCCGAGCCACATTAAACGCGAAACCATGTTGAAATATAAAAAGGTCAGTGTGAACAAAAAGGATTTCTTCCGTGGTGGGATAATCCAGGTTTTTTTGTCCTTTATTTATTTTAAACCAACTGCATATTCATGGTGCTGAGAAATAACCAGTCCTTTGGGTGGCGGGAAGGGGTTTTCGGCGAGGCTTATGAGGTGGCAATGTTCTCGTCTCCGAAAGGGTAATTACATTTTATTTGCCTTTTTATTTTATCAATTCCCAAAGACGTCGGGTGCTGAAAGCAATGTTTCAGGGCCGGAGTAATTGCACAAATTATAAATGCGGAGGTGTCTTCGGGTGGATGTTGGGGACTTGCCACTCATGGTGAGAAAAGGCCACCAAGCGCAGACAGGCTTTCTTTCAAGTTCTGACTGGTCGAGTTAGTAACTGGAATCGAGAAATGGACCCTTGGCTTGTCATGGGTGGTAGGATCCTGCGCTTAGCACAAATAACAAGTTTCCCACCTTTTCTCGTTCCAAATGGTTGTACCTGAGAAGCAACGTTTGGTTACTATAGTGTTGAAGCCAGCCTCCTTAGAGCATAACCTACCCGGGCAGTGGAAGCTTCTCCATACTAGCACCTTGCAGTAGCTTAGGAAGAATGCCACAAGTCCTCGTGCAAGCAAGGAAAATGAACCCTTTAACTGCTGCTGGGGTGTTAAATACAGCAATTATCCAAGTTCATTTGGCCATCAGCGCTCTGGGCCCTGGTGCCACTGCACCGTATTTGGAATGGTTGTTGCTAGAACTGATTTTTAAGGTTGGCACAGAAGCGGCCATAGATAAAACAGGTGGGGCCACCTACAATGGACAATCATGGATGAAGATTGTGCGCATATGTCTAATAAATACATACTTATACATACAAAGTAATTTAAACATTTTAAGCAGACTGTGACTTAAAAGTTTCTAATGTCTGTGTAAGAGGTAGCAGTGGCATAGCTAGGTTGCCAGAGGCCCTAGTGAAGCATAGTAACTAGGCTCTCTCACTAGGGTGATATCTCACTCAGCCAGCTGCTCCTGACACACTTCAACCTCCTTTGACATAGTCTGCATTTGTCATATCAAAACTGTTCAAAGTAGCGACGTTCACAAGTACAAACTGTAACCTCACTTACACACTCCAAGCCGACGCCACTTCCCTATAAACACTCAGCAACACCGCTTATCCAACCGCCAAAACAAAAAACTCCACTGCGCATTACCCCAAGCCCCAAACCTCTGCACGCCACGTGCCACACACTTACTCATAATGCTTTACCAAGGACTTACCGTTTAAACTGCTACTCCAATGCTGCTCAGCTTCTCGCCACCCACCCCAAATATGTGCACACGTACAAACAACAGCAGTTGTGCATGAGTATAACTCCGTTAGCAAAATTCAGAGAACAGGACATGTGCACACGTACGGCACGCAGCACATTAATACGCCCCCTCCTTCTTCCTCGCACACGTACAGCGACGTTAGCAAAACTGAAAGCACAAAAAACAAGCATTTGCAATGCAACAGGTCTCACATTTACGCGAGTTTGAGCTATTGGCATTGTAAATGACAATGCCTTTTATTTATATTTACGTTTTTGAAGCATAAATAAAACGCATTGTAATTTACAATGCCAATAGCTTAAACTCGCGTAAATGCGAGACCTATTGCATTGCAAATGCTTGTTTTTTTTTTAACTAGAATGACTTGTTAAACAAAGGAAACACTTTTGCAATTGCATCTCCCCAAGAGCCTTTTTTGTGTGCTTGGCCACCATATCCTGTTCATGCTGTGGTCGGAACACAGCACTCTACCTTTCTCCTTTCAGTTTTTTTTAACATTTGTATTTCTTCTGCTAAGCGGAAGTGTCCAGTTTTGATTGAGTTCAATTATATCTCTGTTTTTTAAAGAAGCGGTGGCCTACTCATCTTGTTTCTGAGCAGGGGCCTTTCACCCGATCCGTAGCCGCCATGTTTGGGCTGACCCCAGCTGTCCCAGAATTCCCTTTGTTTTGCATGTCCTCTCCTTGAAATTCAGAGGATTTTGAAGCATCAACAAACATTTGCAGACGTTCAGGAAGAGAACATAGATTGTGCACAATTCGTGGTCAGACACAGCACAAGTTAGTGCCATGTGATGCTAACATTTTGACTTCTGCTTTTAACAATGTTAATTTAGCATCAATGGAGGAGCCATAATTAGCTACAATTAGCCAATGGCTGGAGATTGGGCATAGTGACAGTTAGGGGCTTATTAGGATGGCGTGCGGACCTGAGTCCGCCCGCCATCCTCGCGATGTTGGGACCGGCCGCCAGACGTGCGGCGGTCCCGCACCGCTAATTAGAATGCGACTACCACCCTGGCGGTTACACTCTGCATTTTTGACATTGCGGCGGGTGCGGCTTACAGCAGCAGCCGCCGCAATGCCAAAGTGCCATGGCGTGCATTTGCATGCACAACGTGGCAGGCACCACGCGGTGCCTGCCACCTTGTGCATGCAAATGGAGGGGAGAACCATAGATACCCCCCAAGTGCAGCCCAACCGGGGGCCCGCAACAGGCCCCCAAAGCACATCCCCGCCAGCCTTTCCATCACGGCATCGCCGCCATGGAAAGGAGGGCCACAGCAATCATCATAATATGGATGGCGGTGCCTGCATGGCACCGCCACCATATTGTGGCCCAAGACTGCACGGCCAGCAATCGGAACGATTGCCGACTGGCGTAAAAGCAGCGGACGCACTTTGCATCCGCCACGATACACCCGCCATTATAATATGGTGGGGGGTAAATCGGGTTGCGATGACAGGCGGATCGCCACCGCCGGGCCGGCGATGGCGATCCGACGCCATCCTAATCAACCCCTTATTGTTTCTCCACTGTATCTAATGGATGAACATCCGAATCATTTAAAATTTGACTTTCTTAATAGATTCCTTTAGACCATGAGGAAGAAGCGGGTCCTCCGCTATGGCGGGGGAGTTTTGTCCCACCTGCCAGCAGCCGAAAAACGAAAAATAAAACGATAATAATCTCTTGTTTATTACTGTTTTATTTTTTTCTCAGCACCGAGGTTTGGGGGCGGGGCTGGGGCTATGACTAGCTGGAGGGGGAGGGTTGGGTACTGCCTTCACTGTGCATGTGGTTTTGGCTGGCCGTCTCAGGCCGGCCAAACCCAAATCAGCAGAGAAGCTCTTTCCAACCCCACCTGCATTGCTTGGTTGGAGAGAACAGGCACAGACTCCCAGTCTGTGTGGGAGCCTAATCATCGGGGCTCATCCTGACGCTGCTTTCAACGGCATGAAAGCAGTGTCAGGATTGGCAGCAGTACACCCTGGGAGCCTGTGCCGGGAGAAGCGA